>ML675721.1:11325366-11341964 GCA_007922155.1 Mesoclemmys tuberculata | reverse complement strand
ATTCCCATGTAAAGCCTGATTTTATGCAGGACAATAGGATTGGACCCAAGATACATTTGTCATGCTTCAGCAATTTTAAGTGGAGGTTATATTCTGGCCCGAAACAGAGTTTATGCTGTTCCTTTAAACGGGGTGCCTAACATGTATGTGCACTATCTGGGATCTTTCTAGCAACACGCTCCAAAAGATTTAGTACCCCAGATGCTGAAGGTCTCTTTGCAATGTCTTTTGAGAGCAATCGCTCAATTACGCGTTTCTGTAAAGATATTAAAGTACAATATATATTAGAGGAAATAAAATACTGAAGATGAATAATGAGGAAGCAGGTGAAATAACGTGTGGTACTGTACCTCTTCAGGAAAACAGTCGCTGAACTCCTTTGGAAGTATACAGTCTTTTATTTTGCGCCACTGCTGAAAGTGACACCAAATAATATTTTTAGCAAGATATTTTCATTCAATGCCTTTTGAAGCCCTAAGATTGAGCCACAATGCAAGACAATTAAATAATCAGAAAATGTAGTGGTAGGTAGAGAGTGAGTCTTCAAAAGACAGCATTTGTCAAAGTAAGTATCTGAAAGCTTTCCGTTTGGCTGTAAGGTGTTTGTAAAAGTGTTCTGAAAACCGTTGAGTTTGTTGACTTTTTCACCAAGACGACATGCTTCCGCCTTCTTTGTGTCAAATCCCTTGTTCTCACACTCAGTTAAAAAATAATGGTTCTGCACCACAAACCACATGGAAAACCTACAGGAAAGGATTTAAACTCTGCCCCTACTGGCATCACTGCTACTTGCAAGTCAAGCAGATGCAAATAACACTTCTCCCCTCTCCCCCCCCACCGTTTATTTATACTTTGCTGTATTGTTTCAGAGAGTGCAGGACGGGGAAGGGAAAGAAAGGAAGCAGATCACAGACTCGGATTACAATCTGTGATTAACATGTCCATGGGTTTTATGATGTCACTATTTCACAAAAAAATACACGTGCTGCTGAGGGCAGAGAAGTGCATCAAACCCAAATCTCTAAAAAGGAATAATTACTATTAGGAGAAGGTTTTTATATATAGAAGTAACATGTAAATGTAAGACATGTACAAATGCCATTAGAAAAATTCAAACACCTTATTCAAGTCACTTTTAAATAATCAGTGCTAAATCATATTGACCAACATTTTTTAACCCAAGTGCCTAAAATTAGGCTCCTAAATATATATTTAGGTACATAAACAGAAGTGGCTTAATTTTCAAAGATGCTGAGCAACCTTAGCTCTAAATTAAGTCAATAGCTTTGGTAGCTGCTCTGCATCTTTGAAAATCAAGCCCCTTCCAGTTACGTGTTCATATATGGATTTAAGAGCTTTATTGCAGGCATGATATTCAAGTTTGAAAATATTAGCTATGCTCCCTGCCCCAAAAAGCTTGTAAATGAAGAGAATACACGACAGAGGAAGGTGACCAGTATTGGGAAGATGGAGGAAAAAGGACTAGGATTACAGCAAAAAAGGATAAAAGGTTGCAACAGAGGTTTACACAAATATTAAAAAATAATGCTGAAGGCAACATTATGTTCAAAGAGAGAAACCTCTGTTTTGGTCATCAGTGACATGCCTTTTGACCAATTCCCATGGACCTTCCTTGGGCAAAACTCTCACTGACTTCAAAGGAAGTTTTGCCAGAATAAGGACTGCAAGATAAGGTACCTCAGAGATTTAGAATAGCACACAGACTAGGCATATCTTTTGCCCTGCTCCCCCACCACCCCATGTAATTTAACCTGTCTACAAATCCAGCCAAAAAGCATCTCAGACATCAAGAGTACAAAGCAGGTGTGTAGGTTACTAACTGCAGAGTGCTTCAGTCATATGCAAGTAAATGACAGTTTTGTAGCTAAGCACTGGACCGGGACCTAGGTACAGGTTCAATTTCTGTCTCTGCCACAGACTTACTGTGTGACTTTGGGCAAGGCTGTCATGCCCCAATCCTTAAAAGACTTCAAATGTGTGTAAGTTTATGCACCTGAGTAATACCATACCCTTCACTAAAATTACTCGTGCATAAAGTGGAGCTAGAAAAAAAAAGGGGGTTTTGATGCAAAATGTCTTTTTAATAAAGAAGTTAAAAAAATTGGCAGGATTTTTAATAGATTAAAAGCTTTTTCAACAAAATGATACAATTTGTTTCAAATAAAAACAGTGTTTCATTTTTGAACCAGTGTTTTTTGGGGGGGTTCTCTCCTACCTTCTCTTTTTTCTCCTCCTTCCTTATCCTTCCCCTTTTGGAGGCTAAATGGACAGAAAAGGTAGGAACACACAAATCCTAAAAAAAATTTTGGCTTTTCAACACTGAAAAATATTCAGTTTGACAAAAGCAACCTAATTTTTTTCATGGAAATTTTTTAGAAGTTATGTTTTTTTCTTAATTTCACATTTTAAAAAATACCATTTACAACTTACCCCTAGCATACAGTTACACACATCGTTAAGTATTTGCAGGATCTTAATGTCACTACTTCAGTTTCACATCCGTAAAACACCACAAGATTTATTTACGCACAGTGGTTTTGTGAGGATAAATAATTAATAAGACACTCAGATGCTACAGTGATGAGGGCCATATAAGTATCTTAATTCATCTAGCTCTCTCTCCCCCTCCTTCTCACAGCAATTAAGTTTGTTGTACTAGACAGCAGAGGTGACGATCTAAAAAGACAGCACCAAAACACACTGACAAGTGAATGGTGCTAGGATAATTTTTGTTTGAAATGATGGGCGACAGCTTTTACTAACAAAAGTAATATGCATTTTTGGGCCTCACTGAAGTGAATTTTCACGAGGGACAAGAATGAAGAGAGGGTGAACACCTGATGTATAAGCAGGGTATTCCAGACATATGGGGCAAGAAGGAGCACGTCATCATGTACAAATAATACGTCAAGTCATATTATGCCTTATACATTTTTCTCCTGACCTATTTTTCATTAATAATTTAAGATTGCTTACCTGATTTTTTTCAGACACAGTGGAAAATATCCAAAGCATTTCAAAGAGAATTAATCCTAATGCAAATATATCCACTTCTGGTCCATATGTGTCCCCATACTGTGGAGATTAAAATAAAAATAGGATATACCAGACATGCTTTTAGGCTTAAAAGAAATGCACTTTTACTGAAGTGTTTTCATGCAGTCCAATTCTGCAGTATTTATACAGGCTAAAATCCTTATGAAATCAATGGGAGTTTTGCCTTATCATGGTATGATTGAGACTTCCAGGCCCTCAGAGAAGCCCTTAAATCTCTGTGCCAAAGATGCCCCATCTGTGAAATAGGGAAATTTACTGTTAAGTGAATGAAATATTCAGAATTTAAGGTGTTCACAGTCCCACATATGTAGGATAAGTTACTGCTTCCCCCTTACAGGACGGAATCAAATACAGAGATTCTAAGGCCAGTATTTTCAATAATGGATGCCTAAAGTTACCCAAATTCACATTTAAGTACCTAAATAAGTGGCCTGTTTTTCAACATTACTTATCACCCACAGCTCCCATTGACTTCCACCTTTGTTATGTAAGACAATATCAGTGAGATAGGATCACCTCATTTCACAACTGCCTTGAGCAATTTGCTTCACATTTTCCAGAAAAATTTCTATCCTGGTTTAGGATCACACCTGGAAAACTTTAGGCAACTGGTTTAGTACTGGAGGAATTAGGACAGGGATGGCTCAATCTGGACTTAAATACAAGGATAACTATTGAGACACTCATGTCTCCTTAAAAGTCTTACTATTAAACCTGTTGGAGAATTACCTGTTCTGGGCTCATATATGATCTTGTTCCCTTTTCTGTTGTCCGTTGTTCATCTGTCACTGAAGTTACAAGTCCAAAGTCACCTATCTTTATTTTATCTTCAGTAGATATGAATATGTTCAGGGGCTAAAAAGGACAATTTAAAAAAAAAGTGTGTCACTGCCACACTACAAACTTTTAGCACCAGGAAAAATCAGTCACAGGGTATTTCAGTGGAAAAGTTGCTAATTGTTCAGGGAAACAAATAGAGGAGTTATGTATCCAAAATAAAAACTGTTAAAGATGAGATTTTAAACACACCAGTCAAAATTTGAAATCGTGACTGCCACAATAACGAATTGTTCTCATTTGCACACAGAGTTAGGTAGTACTGTGATATTGGAGAGGGTGTTAACGTCAGTACATTCAAATATTTGGTGTATCCTATGTGATTTAATAAAACTGAACATGAACTCAAAACTTGAACCTTAATATATAACCTAGAACAGAGCATTTCGCATTCAAAAGTGTTTTGTGATTTTATACCCAATCTTATACACAGACAGACCCTTACGGAGTCCCACTGAACATAAAATTACTTTTCCACATTTTCTGATCCTCCAAGCATTTATCCATTTGTCCACTCACACAACAACAATCTGTTCAGTTTACCTTGAGGTCTCTGTGTATAAACCCTTTAGAATGAATATATTCCACTCCTGTCACTATTTGTCGAAATTTGATCAGAGACTCAGCCTGGTTATTTTTCACCCCTCTTTTACCATTAATCCAGTCTTCCAGTGTCCCTCTCTCACAGAATTCCATTTGGATAAAAAGGCACGGTAAAACTGGCCTCTGGCTATAAGAAAAAAATTAAATCACAGTATTAAAAAGAGCAAAACACAATTGTTTCTAAGCAGTTGGCTCAATGGTTTGCTGGTTTCCAATTTTCTTCTCTGGCTGCAAGTCCCCACAATGAAGGCCAGAAGTCCCTTCACTTATGGGACTGTTCCAGGTAGGCTTGTGGCTGCCAATGGTCCCTAGGCTGCCAGTGACGGCACTAGAGTCAATCCTAGCTCCCAATCAGCCAGCAACTGATGTAAGGCAGCTTACATCAACCTAATTATGTCAGTGTACACACTGTAAACTTGTCCCGCTGACAGGGCCCAAGCATAATTTTTCCAGGCCCAGTAAAAACTTGTAACACAGGCTCCCTCCCACACACATACCACAATCCCTCATCCCATACATACGTCATGAGCCATGCAAAATTTGTTCCTCATGGTAATGGGGGCTGCAGCTGGGCCAGGCCCCCCAAGGCCTCGGAAAAGCCCTGCCCACCGGTGTAAGTGCCCTACTACACCAACGAAAGGTGTAGCATTTATGTTGGTGTTATTAGGGCGATGTGGTGTCTGCGCAGACACTGCATTACTTACATGGGCCGTTGGCTGTCTTGTCCATTTCACGGCTCCAAAATGGATAAGAAAGCCCAGCTGCCCTCCAGCTCCCACTTCCAGTCAGGCTATTTCCAGAGGCTTTGCCTGGCTCCAGTCCTCCACAATAGCTCTCTTTGGACGGTGGAGTCACTCCTAATGAGGATGCATACCACCGATAGGAGGAAGATAGTGTGGACATCAGCCACCGCAGTTATTACTAACATAGGTCTACTTAGGGCTAGAGTGTAGACATGCCCTGAGTCAACTCTTCTACTGAGTAGCCAGGGGGATCTCTGGCCTCAAGGTGAGGCCGACCAGTAACATGGGACAGAACATGATCTAGTGAACAAAACACAGGACTGAGAACAAATAACTCCTGCATTGTAATCAGAGTACAAATACCACCTCCCTCTCACTGCAGATCCTGGTACTGATTTGGTTTCCATGTAAGACAATATACAAAATTAGGCCTACATTTCGGCACACATATCTGCACTACACACAGTTCCCAAAAAAGTTGCAATTCATCAACAAAAGGAAACATAAATCTATGTTTATCCTTCATTAAGGATACTGCCTGGTGCTAAATATTTTTCCTGTTCTTTCTTCTTTTATTAGCTGGAAAACATAAATGTAGGGATCCGTAATCCATTCATTTGTTGCCACACGAATTGGCAATGGGGGGGAACTAATTATTCCAGTTAAAGAACCATTGATTATACTACAGAATTCATTTTTATTTACCTTGAAAGGCTTGAACTGTTCTCAGAATTGATATAGTCTTTCCCAGTCCAACAGGTGTAATACCGTACGATATTTTCATGCTCAAGCTCTGCTAGTGCTTCTACCTCACGCTGTACTTTCCTAAATAAACAAAGAAGTCTCCTTACACAACACTGAAGAACTGACACTTCTTAATCAAATTAATAATAAGATTAATTGATGACAGGATATCAAGCAGCAGTAGTAACCTACGGGATTAAGTATCTCCATTTTGAATTATTTTAGAATTTGATGCAGTTGTTTAATTTTGAAAGAGAAGCTGAAAATTGCATCCACTAGCTATGTTTTGTTTGCCAAACTGTCCCTGTGCTTTATCGATTATCTGTTCTGTTATCCTGAGCGCTGACATGTTTGAACACCATTTAAAATGTTTGAAATGAGAACCCCCAGTAAACTTGGATTCTTGTACTTAATACCTTACCTGGTCATCAGCACACAGCAGACAAGCAAAGCAGAGAATTTATGCTATCACGGAGAAATTAAGTAACCAAAGACCCTGATCCTGCAAACACTAAAGCATATAACTTTTCATTTCATTCAACACACACACCGCACAGCAAGACTATTCACAGGCAAGACTGTTTGCAGGGCTACGGCCTACCTTGATTATTGTAGGGCTGTCCAATGAAATAATTTCAACTCACATGGGGCCCAAATGTGACCCTTTATATGAGGAACACATGGGGCTGACATTTAAATGTTAAATTTACTTCTCAAGAGTGCAATGTGAATGAAAATAAGAAATATCCAGGAAGAACACTTAATAATTCAATATACCCATTAAAATAGGACACTAAAGCAATTTAGGCTAAAGATTGCTCTGAAACGGTTATAAAGAACATGGAGGAGGATATCCTTAAAACAATTTGTTAAAGAGACTTACAACTTGTTTTTAAATGAATTATTTAAAATAAGTATTACTGGGAAGAAATTAGAATGTCCAGAAATTTTTTTGCAAGTAACTTTAAAATATTTTTATGCTCCCCAGTTGGTGTTTATAAGGGTCTTTTTAATGGATAACACAATGACAGAGAAACAATTTATACTGGTTTTATAAAAAGTGTTGCCAAATGCATAAAGAAAAAGAGGGGAAGGCTGATTTCCCCCACCCCATGTATAGTAATCTTAGTTGTTACTGAAAAGTATACAGAGTACAAACATTTTCAGTCACAAATGTGGTTTTCCAAGTAACTCTGTCCCTTTAAATGTTCTATAAATCTGTTAGTCTGCTGCTGCCAAGTTTTATAAAAGCAGTAATCAAAGGTTTTTTTGCAGATTCATAGATTCCCAGGCAAGCAGAGGCCACTATGATAACCTGGTTTCACCTCCTATATAACACAGGCCATAGAACTTCCCCAAGATAATTCCTGTTTGAATGAAATCATAGCTTTTAGAAAAAACAGCAAATCTTGATTTAAAGATTACCGGTGACTAAGACTCTACCACAGTCCTTGGTAAATTCTTCCAATGGTAAATTGTTACTTTCTGTTAAAAATTTACACCTCGTTTCCAGCCTGAATTTGTCTATCTTCAACTTTCGACCATTGGAGCTTGTTATAATCTTTGTCTGCCAGACTGAAGAGCCCTTTATTGATAAATTTCTGTTCCCATGTAGCTCTCTTGAGTCTCCCTTTCTCTGAAGTATGTTCTCCAAATCTTTAATCATTCTCATGGCTCTTCTCTAAGCCCTCTGTGATTCATCAACATTCTTTTTGAATTGTGGACTTGAGCACGGGACACAACAGGATAGCAGCAATTGTACCAGTGCAAAATTGCAATACGCTGTACTTCAAAATAACACCCTGTAACTCCTATATTCACCACTTTTATATGGTTATGATTTATTTTGTACCAAGTATGCCTTGAGGTATCATTTGAAAACTCAAGAGCTACTGAACTTTATTATCCTGTTAAAATGTGTACCACCACTGCTTATGGAGTAATGAGATTTTTGCTACAGGTTTGTTCCTGAAACATCCTGTGAGCCTGGGAAACGCCCACAGACTAGCCCCTTAGAGGTAACCAAAGAACTATCAACAAAGGACTTGCATGTCATCCCCAGAGATGGCTCAAGCCTCAGGTACACAATTCACCTGAGACATCTCGAATCTCAGGTATACCACAGATTCATTGTCTGCACCCAGCAGAGGGGAGGGAGCA
Organism: Mesoclemmys tuberculata; assembly: GCA_007922155.1. Classification (NCBI taxonomy): domain Eukaryota; kingdom Metazoa; phylum Chordata; order Testudines; family Chelidae; genus Mesoclemmys; species Mesoclemmys tuberculata. The sequence continues at coordinate 11,333,799 of ML675721.1, read as the reverse complement.
GAGGGGAGATTAGGAGAAGAGGTGTTTCTTGAGGAGGAGAAGGGTGTAAAATAAGAGACAATGGCTTCTTCATGACTTCTTGTAACAGCCAGCTAATGAGCCAGTGAAGGTTAAACAATCAGCAAGCTGGGTGACATAGAAGCAACCCTTAAGGGCATATCAAAAGGGTATCGCCTTAAACAGGGCCATTCCTTGTAGATAGTTATAAAAGCCATGTTAAATGGACTCGAATCTTTAGCATAGTTGCCTGGATTGTTAGAAAATCAAGAGTCACGCTAAGTGTATTTGTCTGCATTTACCTATATATTGTTGGAAATCTAACAATGTGATCTGGTTAGCTTGTAGATGCTAATCTTGTTCCTGTCTCATAATGCTTCATTACTGTATTCTATTAATTCAGAGATCAAAAGGGGATATCATCATTTAGATGGGACTTGTGATGTAATCATGTTATTATCCTAATCTCTCAAGACTTGTAATTTCACGTAGCAAACCACCTGTGAACTATCTTGATCATCTGAATCGTGAATTGCCTTATGTGAATGAATGTAACTAGCTCACCTGTGTATGCACAGGAAACAGAAGATTAACTTCAGAACAACAATCTGCACTGTTTATTCTTCATCGAGGGAATGTTCTAGTGTGACAATTGCTGGGGGGAGGCTTATTAGTTTGCTAGAGAACTATAAAGAAAGCTTCAGGTCAGATCCTTTATCATCTCAGGTCTGCTTAAACTTTGACAGAGAAAGTTTAAGTCATAAGACTGAGATCTTCCAAATAATGTACTAGAATTCTAGTGTACAGAGAAGCAAACCACAAAAGACAGCACACTGATTTCAGCTCCACAGAAAAACAGAAATAAACATGTCTGTCACACAGACTGGATAATACTGTGTGACAAAGTGTTAAACGGATTGCCAGCTTTTGCCAGAGCATACATCAATGACTTGTCCTTACAAGAAATTGAATGTGAACATAATTCATATCAAAGAAAATCTTGCAGCTGTTCCCTTATCAAGTCTGGGAAGTCCTTGAGGTGCATACAAGAGCTCTGAGCTGTTCTCTGCTACACCAGTCTTGCGCTGGAGAGGGGATGCTGAGCCAGCGAGAGTTAAGCAACCAGCAGGCTGGTTGAACTAAGTGCAACCTTTAACGACATATTAAAAGAGTACTGAAATGGTAAACAAGATCATTATTTGTAGATAATTAGCACAGCCATGTTAAACAGACTAGAGTTCTTCAAATGTAGGCCTGGTATTGTCAGAGACTCAGAAATAGATAATAATTGTATTTTTCTGTGTTCACCTATATCTTGTTAGAAGTTTAACAATGTGATCTAATGAATTTTTAGATGATAAATTTTGGTTGCTGTCTATAATATTTCATTACTATATTCTATTGATTCAGAGATCAAAAGGGAATATTAACATTTAGATGGAACTTGTGGTATAATATCGTCTTTAATCCTCTTTGAAATCTGTAGAAAACGACCTCTGAACTGTTTGAATGGTTTTGCCTTATGCTAACAAATGCAACTAATTATTGGTGTATTTACTTCAAAGCAACAACATACATTATCTGTTCTTCGTCCAAAGAACGCCTGCTGTGATCACTTGCTGCCAAGAGGCTTATCAGCTTAGTTACAGCTATACAGGACTTTGGGCCCTGATCCTTACTATCTCAGATCTGCTTAAACTCTGTCAGGGGAAGTTCAAGTTGCAACACAGGTCTATTCTGAATTAGCCCTGCAATTTTCATGGCAGAAGTTGAAGCAACTCTGCCTGCTGAATTGATTCTAGGACTTCTACAAATCAGCAGCCTCACCATCTCTGCTATGAAATTGACCTTTTAACCACAGTAACTCTCTCTTTTAATAAGTCTTAGATTTAGTTAATAAGGACTGGCTGTAAGTGTGTATTCGGGTGAGATCTGAAATATTCGTTTACCTGGGGGGTAATGTATGCAATCTCTTGGAATTGATAGAACGTTATATATGGTAAATAAGGTTTTAAGTAACTTCCACTGTTTTAGACTTGGCTGTCTCAGTAGGAGCCAAAGGCTGGATTGCTTAAAAGGAACTGTAGCTTGGCTTCTTGGTAACCAGTACAGAAGCTGTTTTGGTTACTGGCTTGATGAAATCTAATTATACAATAAACCACCAGTGTTGGGGATCATCTGCCCTGTTCTTTGCAGTTTGCCCTAACTGAGCAGTCTCAGTGCAGGCCCTCCAGCGACCACAGTCACATATTGTAAAGGAAAATAACTTCAACTTAAGAGATTATTACAAACAGTTTAAACTACAGAAACTGCTTGAGAGCATCCTTTTAAATAAAAGCAAGCAAATGTACAGTACTTACTTGGTACATTTGACTCGTTTGACAGCATAGTTCTTCTTATCAATAATTTGTTTTGCTTTGAAAACATTCCCATATCCACCGCTGCCAATTTGCTGTATCTCTTCAAAATCCTTGATAAATCTTTAAAATAAAATTAAAAAATAATAATTTCGCACAATTAGCCCTAACATTAAATGTGGAAGGTATGGGTTTGATCCTGAAAGTTGCAGAGTGTCTCCTGAGAGATGCTGAGCGTCTTCTTACAGAAGATACTCAAACCTGTGCATGGTCAGGCACAAGTCTGAAGTATTTAAGAAAGTGAAAACCTAATCCAAGAGAAAGAATTGGGATAGTATATTTTTGCATGGAATGACAGAATGGTATACATAATGGGCCAGATACTCAGTTGGGAAATCAGCTCCTTCTGAATTCAGTAGACTTACACTGATTTTCACCAGCTGAGGATATGGACCAATAACCCAAACTGTAATGTCAACCTAACGGCCAGGGGAATATACAGCTTGGTCTTAATGTATCCATCTTCTGTAGAGATAACTCAGAATGCTTTCAGACAAACTGAGTTATAAGGGGACCTGATGTTACACATGTAATAGGAACTCTAATACATACATTAAATTGGTTGATGCCCAGAGAAATCACTGCAAAGTTTCAGAAGTGTAAAAATTACGTTTTATTTTTGCCAATACCAAGTAAGCACAAACATCTTTCAAAAGAGCCTTGAAATTAATTTTAAAACATCAAATTTAAGAAGCGTCATATTTCCATGCAGAATTCCCCAAGCTGTGTCTCAGTCCATATAATGTCAGTTTCCACAGGAAACTGTTGATTACACATGATATCCAGCAATTTTTCCACTGAACCTGGATCTCACAATATTAAGCTCTTTCCTCATCATTTGCTTTTTAATTTGAGGAATTTGTAAATGAAGTTTCATTATAGTGTCAGTCTTCTTACATAAGAACAGCCCAAAGCAGCACAAGCCTTCTATTGCTTGGGGGTGGTTGTGGGCCTACACTCAAAGAAGAACTAGTACTCTCCTTATTAATACAAAAACCCTGGCATTCACAAGAACCTTATCCTTGTCTCTCAAACTTAGTAAATGCACAGCCAAAGTTTATCCATCTCTCCATTCAGATAAGGCATTCATGAAATCATCTGGAATATGCCTTACACATACACAAGGATTTTTCTTCCACACTTAAGGCCAAGTAGTTCATAGTTTCATTTGAACACCACAAACTGTGGCTCAGCTTCACTAACCTCCCAGAATGCCACATGCAACGGGCACTTTTCTGACTCTCAGTAATTCTATTCAGTTATTCAGAACAGTAGAATATTAAATAAAGAGCATTCAACCACTTTAGTAGAATGCTGTGTTTTACCCACACCGATCATTATACACAAACACCAGTCTCCACAGTCTCAATCTGCTGTTTCAGATTACAGTATGTGATGTAAAGCTATTCTGATTTGCTACCAAATGCAATGTATTGTAACTGCAAGTTATTATTCCCCTTAGCATTGATTTCATGGAGTTTTCAGACCATTTGAACTCCTCTCCCCATCTTCATGGTTTAATACATGATCTGTCTCCAGGCTTTCACATCAGAGACACCAAGGTAAGTATTCTACCATGGAAAAAATGATGCAGTGTCTTGTGACAGAAAGGGCAATCTAATGAATGATGTTAGGGAGGGTATGCTACATTAGAATAGCAACTCTGAACTTTACATCTTTGGCAAGTTTCCTTTTGGGAGAGTTATAGATGTCATTTTATCATGTCAGTAAAACAGGGCTCCTATGCGCTTGTTATCTACTGTATTTCCACATATCAATCTGCTCGAGGGGCCACTGCCTCCAGACCCTTGTAAAGCGGCTTGCCTCCTTCAGCTTCCACCTATTAAAAGCATTTAGCAGCCAAAACAAATGATTAGAGGCATTCCTACTCTATTCTATACGCTTATGATATTTACATTTGGAATTTCCATAAGAACAGAAGCTATTTACCCTTTTTCTTTGAAAAAAATCACTTTTATTATATATTTGTAGCAGCACCCATTTGAGGGATAGATTAAAAACCAAAAACTTTCTACAGACATGCACACATACCAGATACAAAAAATGTTTTACACATCTAATTCTTTTCATAGGAAATACCTCTACCTTAGCCACAATGAGCAGTTTGCATATGTTTGTAAATACAATTCCTCCCCCCATTTTTGGTTTTGCAATAAAATTGCAAAACTGTTAGCCAGGGAAGTTTAGCCCATTGCATCATTGCAATAACTATACACATATTACTTAAAATCTCTCTCTCACCTTTCATCCTTCGTGTAAATATTTTCTTTTTTCTCTTCCTTGTCCAGCTGGAAATTGGGTGCCAATTTAGTTTTCTCTCTTAAGAAAAAAAGAAAAATTTACAATAAAACCTCGTAATATATGAAGAGAACACAAATGTACCTGAAAATATTTTTGGTATCATATTTTAGTCAAGTATCAAAGCCACTAAGTCAGGGTTTACAATATTAATTTCAGGATATATTTATTTAAAAGCAAAGTAAGTATGTACCTCTTAGGTTTCACGGCAGAATTTTTGGGAGTTGCCTATAACAAAAAAAGAAAAAACTTAAACATAGTCACTGTTTTTATGATAATGATTATTATACGGATTAGGAAGTGGTTATCAGCTGTCCAAAGCCATACTTAGACTGGCTAGCTCACCTGTTTGAGGTCAAGCCCTCAGTTTAAATTCCTCATTAAATTTGGATATTACTAGAGCTGTGCGAATAATAGATTTCGCAGTTTGCTGGCAATCCCGAAAAAAAAATTGCTTTGCGTCAACCCCAAAATTAATTTTTTCAAACTTCTGGGTGAATCAAAGTTGGGAAAAATTCATTTTGGGTCCAACACAACACTATTCACTCCAAAACTAAAACCATTTCTATTTCAGGCATTTTTTAATAACATTTTAAAACTTAAAAGGAAATTTCAAAATAAAAAGTTTTGAATTTAAAAAGTGATGAAATAAGGTTTCAAATTTTCAGAATAAATATATTTTTTACACCAAACCATTCAGCAAAATTGACACAAATTCCAGAAACATTTCAGCACAGCCAAATCTACACTTTCTGCCAAGAAATGTCCCCCAACTCTTAAGTATGACATCCTGATTCTTATCAAGAGGCATCAAGGATATTCAAAATACAAGCACAGATCCAGCATCAGCTTCCATGGAGCCTGGTTAAGCCAGCAGCAAATCTAATCTATTGTATGTTTAGTGAGAACGATGGTAAAAAAATAAAGAACATTTTTAACATTCACGTATATTTTGTAATAACCATAGTGGGTGAGGAGAAAATTGATACTGCACTATCCTCTGAAACTCCCCTAGCTCTGGCTCCAACAGCTGCAGAAGGAAGCAGTTCTTAATTCTTGTGGTGAAATATAGAGAGTGAAGCAAGCAGAGAAAATTAGGCTCCAATTTCTTTGTAGTTTTAGGCCCAATCCGGCATAGTCACCCACACAGGTAAATTGCTGAACTTGTATGTTGTCCCCATGAAGACAGTGACACAAGAAGCTAGTGTGGAGCAGAGACTTCATGTAGCGTACTCCAAATGGTTTATCGCACTCAAGGGATGAACTTCTACACTCTGCACTAGGGCCTCATTCCAGGAAAGTATTTGAGGACACACTAACTTAAAAAATTAGATTTGGCATTAGCAGCCTCAAGTATCCAATTTTACCAAAGTACAACTTGAATATTTTGGGGATAGTAGGTCTATTATCCCACATCTTCATTAAAAGTGAACAGGAGTAAAATAAGGACAAGCTAAAATTTAACAGTGAGGAAAAACAGCTTTCATACTGTACCCAAGAAGATGAATCTTCACCTACTTTCATGTCACTCATTTTATTTACCAAGCTCCCATTTGAAGTTGTATGTTTAGAATCAGAATCAGTACTGCTATAAAGGGAAAAAAATGGATTTCAATTATTTCTCCTTAAAACAATTATTGAATCAAAACTACAAATCTTGATACAACAGAAAAAAGATTACGTTAATTAATTTAAAACACAAAACTTCACTTGTAACAATTCTTGTGATTCAATTACATTTCATAATAAAATACTTATTTCTATAATGGATTTCATCTATTATGTCAATGTGATTTATGAAGGTTAGTCAAGTATTCTTACTATGGTAAAGTAGGGTAAGTACAGAAATAATTTTAATGCAGTGAGGCTACCACTGGTACAAAACATAACAGGTCTTTAACACTCACAATGCATTAAATGAAAGTATAGTGGTGATACCAGAGCCAAATTAACCACCAAGCACAACAAGCTGGTGCCAAAGGGTCCCAGAAGTGACTGGAAAATTTCTCATCATAATTCTCTTTCTTCTAGCAACTTCTCTCTTCATTCTCCATGAATAGGTTGTGCCTCTTTGGATTCATGCCTCTTTTGATTAATGGAGAATGAAGAGAGAAGCAGTACAGCAGAAATTATAATGTAGAACACAGAAATTACTGAAAAGAACTGATATCCATTTGACAAAGCAACGTCTTCATATGAAAATGACTATGGAAAACTTCAACAGTGACACTCTTCTTTTCACATCCAAACAGAAATGCTTCTAAAAATAATTACTGATGCTGAACAAGAAAGCATTCAGGATAGCCATCAAATCTGTGTATCAAAGTATATTACAAAAAATATTAAAAAATTAAATGCAATTGCACAATTAAACTGTATTCTTGGTCTGCAGATAAAGAAATAGCAGCTTAAAATACAAATGATTAATTCACAAGTGAAAAGATAGCAACAGCTTAAAATGCTGTCAAATAGTTCTTGAATTATAAGCAAATGCATTCCATTAAACATCACAATATTAATGGTTCCAACTTACTTTGCAGATGACCAGTCTGACACTTCATTGGAAGTACTATGTATGTTATTTGCAGAACTGGCAACAGCCGCATGTGCCCCTTCCTGTATATATAGATATACATAAAAAATACCCGATACTTATCAGTCAGAGCTTTGCTACTACAAATGATAACATTCTACTACAATGACAAAACCAATGGAGTGTCAAAAAAAAGTTACTGGAACTACATTAAACACTAAAGCCCCAGCTGAGGAAGGCACTTATGCATATGCTTAACTTTAAGACACTGGGGTAAAACTGAAGGCACTGGTGCCACTGAAGTGGGAATTTTTCCGTTAACTTTATTGTGGCCAGGATTTTGCCCCAGTCTTTAAATCTTTACATCCTTTTCCACACCTGCAATTAAATGACAGCAAAAGTAGAGTTTTGTAAATAAACTTATGACCAGATAATGACCACAAATCCAGCAGATATTTATAGCACATGCCCTCATTTGCAGGAGTAACAAGAGATGCAAGGATGAGGCCCCATTAAAAACTGGAACAAAACAGTTAGCCAAGGGCAAAATTTTCAGAGCTGATAACTGTACGGGCAATTTTGTACGTGCAAAAATAGATGTGTATGCATAAACAGGCTACTGCATATACTAACAAGGTAACTGGGCATCCAATTAGCCCATCTGTCACATATATAGTAACCGTGTATGCAAAGTGATAAGTATGAAAAGTTTGTGTTAAAATTTAAGAGCTGGCTGAAAATTTAGTCCTAAGTAATCACTGAGTTCTTGCCTTTCTCCATCCCTTTGTTTTCGTTTAGTAAGAGACACTGAACTTTTAAGTTACAAGCAAAAAGCTTCTTGCCTGATATAAGACTTCCATTGAATTCCACTGACATTGCAGAATCAGGTCTCAGATGATTACAGAAAATTGTGATTATGCAAATTAAACACATCCAACACAAGTGCAGAGAACTGCATAATAAAAGAACTGCACAGTAATTGTACGGCAGCCATGTACTATGCTTGAGAGAATTCCATTTCAGTATATTAGTTAAGTTTCCTCTTTAGGAGACTTGTATTGAAATATTTTTTCATAAATTCTTTTGTCATACACGTGTCTGTAACTGAATGATAACTCACAGGACCATATACTAAAACATGTAATTAGAGACATGGAGGGTTTTTTT
>ML675721.1:11293144-11324966 GCA_007922155.1 Mesoclemmys tuberculata | reverse complement strand
TTTTTTTTTTTTTTTTAAGATAAGCTATTGGCTATACAAACTATGAATTTTAGCTACCAGGCAGTGGAACATAACCAACATAAATCTACGGGGCAAAGATTATTTCTTCCTCCAACTGAAACAAGACTTGTTTTTAATTAAATTATGATGGAAATTGATTCAAAGATTAACCAGAAATGAAGCTTCTCTCTTTAAACTACATGCAATACATACCCTTGAAATGTCTTGAGATTTTAACTGCTCATATGCACTTTTTGAAGCAGCCTGTTTTGCAGCTTTCTTATCATTTCCAGTGCCTTTACCATCAATCTTATCACCAATTTTACAGACACAAGAAAATCTATAAGAATAATAGAGAATAAAACCATATCCATAAATCCTGTATGACAAATTCTAATTTTAACAATTTTGAATACTAATGATGTAGTAACAATTCTAGGAAGAACAGAGTTTTCAGTATTCTTCTCTACATTTATGTTTTCAAATATAACTTTGGTTGTCTAACTTGAGATGCCTTAAAAAGGTCTGATTTTCAGAAGGTAGGTGCTTAGCATTTTCTGAAGATCCAGCCCCATAAAGCATCTTAAATAAGGCACCCAAAACCACTAGTCATTTGAAAATCCTGAAAGTAGATTTTAAGACTAGCTCCCTGTGAAGATACTTTTTATATTTAAAATTGTAATAGGAACTTTGCCTAGAATAGTATGTTATTGGGGGGGGAGGGAGAAGAAAGAGAGAAAAAACAGGCTGATTAAGGTATAATCTACAGAATAAAACATTTATGATGAGAACTTTAAAGTGTGTGTTTGATTTACCAGGACAGACTCTGTGAAGTCTTAATAGAATTAAATAAGAGTAACATTAATTTTTTAAATTACAATTGAAGTAAGCAAATTGACCTTTAAAGGGGCACTGAAGCCAGGTTGAAAGCTGCCAGTTTAAAAAGCATGTCAAATATAAAGCACTTCTCACCTTGAATAAACTACTAAATGTATTTTATTTAAAAATACTGCTATGGCAAGTCATTTTGCTAGAAAAAGAACATGGATTTTTGTCAGGGTAATAAAAATAAAGGCAGTTTGGAAACAGATTCCAAACTAAGGCACTGATCTTGAAAACTCTCATATACATGCTTAACATTAAACCCAAGTAATTCCATTGACTTTAATTTTATTTGCAGGATCAGGACACATCTTACCATGTTCATGCTACTGTTTTATAATTCTATTTGTAATTATTTCAGCAATTTGGTTTGAAATTCCTGTATTAGCCTCCCACATTTTCAAAAAGATATGCACAACATTCATACCCTCCAGCCAATTGTTAATTTTAAAGCACTACTTTTTTGTTAGATGCTCAGACATATCATCCTTTAATTCATTCAGAACTGTTGGATGTATACCATCTGGTATTGTTGAATTGATGCTTTTTAAATGTATCGATTTTTTTCACTACATCTTTTAATATGTCACTCTAACAGTAGGTCTTTATTATCTGAAAATAATAGGTATCTCCCCATCATCCTCTGCAGTGAAAACCAAGGATATGTCTTCACTGCAATAAAAGGTCTTTTTATATTGAGTGAACTATCTCAGCATATACTATTAGTGGAAACAAAGCAGTTTTTATCTCATTGTAAGTAGTCTCCCAGTGGGATTTACCTCGACTAGCTACATCGAGATAAAAACTACAATGCCTTTTTTCATTAGAATTTTACAGTAAGATGGGTATAGTGATGTAAATATGTAAAGTGAGAATCTCCAACCCAAAAAGCTGACAAGGTGGTCCCAATCCTGTACACACTTACTTCCACTCATGTGAGTAGTCCCACTCAAGTCAATGGAGATACTCATGCAACTATTTAGCAAATACTTATGCAAAGTCAATTAGAGACAAGATGTTACGTGTAGATAAACACAACAGAACCCGAGGAAGGCTCTGACATCAGGGCTGTTTTCTACTGAATGCACAGTGCCTTGCACAATGGGACAATGGTCATAACAGTGACCTCTGGATGCTTCAGTAATACAAATAATAAATTATGCCACCATTGTTTTATCGCTATCATGTTTCAGTATTGTCTCTGTGATGGGGTAGCTGCGCTTCATTCCTGGATGAAGCACAAAGGGTTAAACTCCTCCAATGGTCTGAGAAAAGAAACCTACCCTTTAAGGGTAACCAGAGTCACCAAGACTTAGAAGCATGATCTGAGAGCGAAGGTCTGATAGGAGAGGAAGCAGCCTTACAGAAGCCACAAAAAAGCAGAAGAAAAACCCAAGAGTTTTGTTGTCTTTTAGTCTAAGAAGCTGCTGAATCAAGCCCCAACTGGGAAGCAAGGTGAAACTGAGGAATCAGCTGGCTGTTTTTTTTTTTTCCAGAAGCAGACTTGTGCCCAGATATCAGCTAGCCACAACAAAGGCTGCCTTTGCACAAGGCTGAAAGCAGTCATCCTGTATTTGCTTTTGTTTCATTGCACCTTCGGCTGAAAGAAACCTAACCATGCTGATATTTCCACTTGGACACTGCAGAAGTAATAAGCAAGTAAATAGTTTATCCTCTTCTGGCTGAGGCTGGAAAAAGCAGAAACTACATGTTACATGACTACATGTTATTCTCCTTTGTCTCTTGGGATCTGCTTCAAACTGGTAGTATCCCTAAATTCCACAAGTAGGTAGTGGTCCTATTATCTCAAGGTCTTCTCTCTTTAGTGTAAAGAAAGATTTCATGGCTTCCTTTAAGGACTGTTTTGCTTCTCATAATGTACAAATAGCCCTGTTTTCTCCTTTGAAGATCATGTTTTATCACTTAGCAATTGATCCAGCTCTCTATGAATGCAGTAACAGCTCTCAGTAACTTCAGTGGTAACAGGTTTAGGCTCTTGGTTATACGACCGTTAAGACAATCTCAAAAGCAGTAACAGTACAAGAAAATGCCCTTTCATTAAGCAAGTCACTGTGACAGATCCCTTTGACTTTAACAGTTCTGGAGACTCATCTAAAAGCATCCACGTAAAGAAACAACAGAACGGGCAAATAAAGAGAAGAAAGTAACAACATTAACTACATCTTACATTCTTTTATGGGGGGGTCCAGATTCTTCGAAAGAATAGTCAATAATGATGCCATTTTTTTCTCCATAAGCAGCAAGCTTGGAGATATAGTTAAGTGGTTTTATCTCTTCCAGTAAATGTGATGGCGATGCTAGTGCAAGTGGTGGCAAAGGCTGCGGCTGTGGAGCTGGTGGGAGCGAAGCCTGTTCAGTCTACAAAATAAATATATGAAATATGCACAGCTTGAAAGGCTTTAAGTTACCACATAGCACAAAATGAGCAGCATGAGTGTGCTGGTATAACTGCAGGGTTTGTGAATCATTAATCGTTATAGACATTTCAGTGTTTTAAAAATAAACCACTCCACAATTGCTACTAATGGGGTGTACTGGCCCTGTAAAGCTGAGAACCATCCTGGACAATGACTCCCATTTTAGGTTCTGCAAAGAAGTTTATAATCAAGAAATCTGTATAATAAGATTTCAAGATTGACACCTGTCGGTGTGTCCGTCTGAAGCCTAGAATCTCTGTTGAATCAGTGTGAAGCAATGGAAACAGCTACAAGCACAATTGAGAGCTCTTTTTATCTGGTGTATGACCAGGTCCAATCACCACTGGGATTCACTATCTGTTACTGTTCAATTTTTAAGTTCACAGACATTTTATACACAACTTTATGAATCAGATCCATGTGACAGCACAAGCTTCCAGCCATTAGCAAGCATTGAATGACATTAGGAGGCTTAGGTGTCAGGCTGAATTCCCTTATTTCTGTCCACCTTTTGTTTAATTCTGAGTTGAGATGTACTGCTCCTTACATTTGTGTATATAAAGACAAGGAGCTATTGAAGTTTGAATTCTGATAAAATTCACATTTGGTGATTGTTTGATGACTACTGAAATGAGTTGCTACTCTCAGTAGGATTCTAGAAGACAGGAATCCATGTCATATAATAATCATTAAACTTATTCAGTTAGACTATTTTTTTCCATTACAGGCCTTTCTTCCCCATCCCAATTGTTTGGGCAACAACTACTGCAGAGTGCTTCTCTGTCTGCAAAGCACCTCCTTTCAGTCATCACATTCATGAGAAGTGCCATGTAGAAAGACACATCCAACACAGGACTGTAAAGTACATATGGGCCTTGCAGAAATATTGTTCACTCTCTGGAATGCTAGAGAAGAGGTAAGGAAGAAACAGAAACAATTCAATTCTACCATGCTGCCTCTGTGTCTCATGGGAGCTGTTCAGATACCTCAAGTTCCCATTCTCTCCGATGGGCCAGGCTCCCCAGCTGGACCTCATCTCCCATGATGCACCACAAGTATTTATCTGCCATGATGAACTGCTCCTCCTCACCAAAAAGGAGTACTATGGTTCATCATGAGAGATGCAGTTCTGATCAGGGATCCCAGCTTACACAAAAGAACAGGAGCATAAAACATCCAAACTACAACTCTCATGAGGCACTAAAGGGGCATTTCAGAATTGAAATATTTCAGTTTTTGATTTTTGGCCAAAACCCGTATGATTTTCCTCAACGGTGAGGAGAACCAAACAAAACAAGAAAGCTTTCCACCAGTTCTGCTTTGCAGCTCCATGAAACAGTCTTCACCATTCAACTCCTTAACCCCAGTTATGGCGATTGTAAACAATAAATGTAATATATTTCAAATGCGAAATATAGAGTATTGCAAAAAACACAAATGTCGTGTGTGTGTTTGTGTGTATATATATGCATGTGTGAGAGACACTATCTGGATTATGGGGACCATTTATATTATTATGTAACATCAATATTTCAAAATTGCAGCTCACATGGGATAGGCCATGTCAGGTACCATTAGAAAAGTTATAATTTGCTAAGTGTGATGAAATTATGTGTACGTGTCGTATTTGTATTCTAAGTTATGGACAGGTTTGATATACCCATATTTCAGTTTGTGCTGTGTTTCTGGCTGACACCCCAGACTGGATGGCAGCAGCAATAAGCCTGCTTCATGGCCCATTAAGGGAATTCAAAGCTACATCTTCTGACTCACCGGACTTGCCCAGGTGACCCTGGATTCCATCTTGTTTCTGTGAATTTCCACAAGCTGCAAGGCAAAGGGATATAAAAGGCAGCTGTTCCATTCCATGTTGTCTTCATTCTTTTTTCCTACCTCTAGATCAATTTGTATGCAACTGAAGCTGTGAAACAAAGGATTGAGACCCATCCAGGTACTGGATATATTCCATAGCTTGCAAACTCCATAATTCTACTGAGAATCTGATATACATGGACTTTACAGGCATTTATATGTGTCTGATGCTTTGATCAATGTAACATTTCTCTTATTATTTGTTTATTTCCTTTTATGATAAACCTTAATTTTAGTTACTAAAGGATTGGCTGGCAGCCTGGTATTTTAGGTAAGATTCAAACTTATATTGGTCTGGTAACATGACTGACCATTTCAGGTCAGAACATTTTGGTCAAAAGAATAGAATTTTAATAACTTAGCTCTTTACTGGACCTAGTTGCTGAATGGGAGCCTGAGACAAATGCAGTAAAGGGGGCTGTGTAGCTTCTTGATAACCAGCATGGGGGAATCAGAGGCACTGTTCATGACTGGCTGGTGAATTTACTGCAGTATTAGCCACCAGCTTGAGAGAATCTGCTCTCCTTTTGCCCCGACCTTGATATTTTCAGGTGGCTACCCTCGTCAAGGAAGGGTCACAATATATATGTTAGCAGGACTACCACATGAAAATGGTTAATTATCCTGCTCTGTACAGCAGTGCATTCAGGTCAGGGCACTACATCTCAAAAGGGAGAATTCAGTTAGGTCTGACAAAATGCCCCTCGTTCTATTGACATTACAAAAAACCCAGTGTAACTTGCTAGGTAGATTAAATATGCCTTGCATAAAGTGTTTAAAATTTGGCATTCTGGATTCACTTGTGTCCTCCAACTGTAATTTGTTGCTTGGAAAATATTTGGCACTACCATTTGGATCTGACTTTGGCTCAGATTTCTCATCTAAAAATCAGTGGTTGAGAAATACTGTAGTTCCTTCGCCTGATCTGTGTCTTGCTAAACCTACGCCAGACGATCAATGAAAAAATGTAATTGGAGATATTTGGCTTGAAAATGCATGCCAAGAAATGGGACTATAGGATCACAACTCCTTCTTATAGCCTATTTTCCTGGAAGCACTTTCATTCTGCAATGTATGATCGGATGATTATGCTCCTGGGTAATGTTCATTCAACATCTTTCAGAAGAGTCTTGTTGGGAGACATCTATACAGACTTAAGGTTTTTTGTTTTTAAGTATACTTTTATTTTCCTTTCCAGTGATACCTCAATTTAACAGACTGTATTTAGCAACAATTTATACCTTTCACTCCTCCCCTCTACCCCCTAGTTGAGCTTCAGAACTAAAAGTTCTTCTAAACTATAATGTGGACACTGAATGTTTTTAAACTTTCATGACTGATGTGAATATTTTTTCCAAAATCAACTCTAAACAACAACAACAACAACAACAAAAAAGAATTAAAAAGTCTAGAAAACTCTCTAATGGAATATTACAAAAGGACATGATTTTCTAACAGAGGATCTATAATGGATCCACTTGAGCTGAACAAAGACATCTTTTTACAAATAGGAAAGAGGATGTTCTAAGAAGAGCAGGAGCAGGGATGAGGTCCTGCTAGTCATTCAGGGCAGAACAAGTAGTAATGAGTCCTATGTGAGGGTTTTGCTTCCCAGTACTAAGAAAAATATTTCTGGGGATATCCCAAACCAAAACACACACACTCAGGCATGCTAACTTGATATGAAGGTAGAAATGAAAGTACAGTTCAAGGGAGAATACCCTCCTAACCTCATTCTTGAAAGTTGGATTCATGTTTTTGGTGTTTCTAGAGAGGAGAGTCACATTTATGACCAATACTATATTGAAGGCTTGGGATACCCGGTCACATTGTAGGGCTTTTTAGTCCCACAAACCAGGACCAGAGGTTTTTAGTTTTGGCTTTCCCATGTAGTAGAATTGCCATGCGTAAGTATTTTCTACAATAGACAGACACCCATGACTCAGGCAATTTAGAGATCATCTGAATTGTCTCTACCATGTTTCAGAGGCTACAGATAACCCATGAAAACCCTTCTAACACAAACAAAATAATAGTTTATCATACTTTTAAACAAAATATCTTGTTTACTTACTTGCTTCTCCTGTGCTATGCAATCCCATGCTGCTTTTGCTGCCTCTTCTTTGGCCTCTTTCTTGTTTTTACCTGTAGCTTGAGGATACTCTCTGTCACTTATTAGAACCATGACTGTGAACCTGCAATTCAGAAAACTGTTCACTGAACACAGCTGAAGCTTGGCATATGCCTAAGGACCTTCTCAAGATCCCATTGTTTATTTCTCTTCAGAGCAATATTAAATGCTATGCACATACTTAAGTATTCAGGTATTTATCGTCTTCCAAACCTAGTAATTCTTTGGAAGCATCAAGTGTTCTTATAAATAATATCTTCCCTCCTCCCCAATCACATGTTCATATTATAACATTTATAATATTATGTGTTAACATTTCTAAACACTGAGCTGCTTTACAGAAGTACTGAAGAGTGCATTAAGAATGATGGATAAGCTTGAATCTGTTGATACCTGTCCTGGACTGGACTGTACCCTTTGTCACCACAAAAGAGATCTACTAACTAGACTTAGTATTTTTAAATCTGCAAGCGCAGCAGAAATTCAAAGACAGTATTATATTATGACTCCAATATTTAAGCTCTTATCCAGATTTTAACATCTTTTTGATGTGTACATATGCAGTGCTTAGCTCAGTGGGACCCTGATCCTTGATCACAGCCTATGAGCACTGCCATAATAATACTCTTTCCTGCTACCTGACAACACCTCATCACACACACTTCAGAACGAAAAGTTATATTCCTTCTCACCACCGTCTAGGATCTATTGCAAGGACCAGTTACAAGCTATAACCATTTAAGCACTGCAGCAGTGGTTACACAGCACTTTACACATTAATTCTCACAGTAAAATAAGTCTCAGTATTTATTGGCATGCACTATGAACTTACACACGATCATGGGCAGGGCCTTCCACTTTGCTATCCTTATACTCAAGTAGTAAGTTATTCTTTTGACAATATTCATGAAGTCTTTCCTTGTATAACTGTGGCTTAGCAAGACAGCCTGCCATTTCAGCACAACCTGTGAGGAGAAAGAAATTTTGACAAAGAATTCTTGTATTTTCAGTATTTGTCTCTGCATTAGGGAATAAAAACACAAAGATAGCAGCCTGTACTGTGCAAGGGCACTGGAGCAAAGTTAGGAAACATTTAATAATACAGAGAACCGCTAGATGTGCTTTGCCAGAAAACATTTACTGTAGGTGAGATTCATTCATCTTGGTAATAGTAGAATCTAGCTTCTTTCCATTCGTTATTTAACACACTGTTCAAGGCAGGGGCCATGTCATCAATGTATTTGGAGTGTCTAGTACAAACTAACCCTAATCGGGCACTAATATAATACACATGTATTCATTAATTAAATCTGCTCCTGCACCCACAAGAATATGAAACTGGCAATACGTTAAAGCAGATTGTTACTTGGCAGTAAAACAGGAGAGTGGCTGACTTGTAAACATTCTTGACGACATCAGTTATTCCTATGCAAAACTAATTTAGAGATCTGAACTGAGGTAATCCTACTGATTTGGGAAATGTATCATCAAGAAGGTTTTGGGGTTTCTTTTAAAACAAAAGTAAAGAAGCAAGTGGTTCTTCAAAGTTGAAAAGCCAGCAAAACCAATTCACAAAAAGTGTCCAGGGTGCGTTTATTATTTGTTGGTTTGTTAAAAGGAGACGGAGGTAAAGCCTAGCTTCCAGCATAGAGATCATGCCTTTAGTACAGGGGCGTCAAACTCATTTGCTATGGTGGGTCAGATTTGAATTAGATGTACTTCAAGTGGGCCATACATACCATACATCGAAATACTAGGCACTTTTGGAGCACTGTGTCTCATGCACACGGCGCTCTATGTGCTGCCGCCAGAGTACACAGATCTCGCGGCAGCACGCGATGCCGCGAGATCTCGCAGCGTCGTACTCTCTGGCGGCAGCGCACGACATCTCATGGCGTTTGTACTCATCGACGCTGCAAGATGTCATGTGCTGCTGCCAGAGAGTATGATGCTGCGAGATGTCATGGCAGCACACACTGCCACCAGGGGCTGGACCAAAAAGGTTGGTGGGCCATATCTGGCTCGCAGGCCGAATGTTTGGCCCCCTACTTTAGCATTTCTTCTGAGGACTTTTGCCAATGTGACTAAAAAAAACAGATACAAAGTGTACAGAAGTCTCACTTTTGTTAACCAAGAATCAATTTAGTGAACTTTCATCATTACCCAGCTTTATAAACAAGGTAGCAGAATTTCCACACACACGTGCCTTCAACAGAATCAGAAGGGTTGCCAATGCCATTTCTGCAAACAGAAATTAAAGAGACTCTTCCAGGGCAAGGCTGGCGCCACACTGGTTGGGGGGGCGGCAGGCGGGCAGCATTTGTCATATTGGTTAACATTAATATGTCAGACTCATAACGATTCATGTAAGACACACCATGTCAGGTACTTTTAGAAAGGTTATAATGGGTTAAGTAAGATAATGATGTTTATGTTCATGTGTTATATCTGTATGGAAAGTTATGGACATCTTTGATATACCTGTATTTCAAACTATGCTGTATAAGACACATCTCAGACAGAGAGGCGGCAGGACAATAGCCTGCTTAATGGCCCATCAAGATCTTTACAGAAGCAAAAGGCCCAGGAAGGGAATAAGGGCATACCTGAAAAATTACCAGGATTGGCCCATGTGACTCTGGACTCCATTTTGGTTCCTGTAAAGTTCCACAAGCTGCATGGCCAGAGGCAGAGGGTATATAAGATCAAACCACAGAAACCATTTTGTCTTTGTTCCTTTCCAGCTGTGGACACACACCTACCTACCTCTGGATCAATTCATTTTGCAACTGAACTGAAGGACTTAGACTCATCCAGGCACTGGATGTATACCAGAGGGACTATACAAGCCTGCAACTCCACAATTCTTCTAGAAACCTGATGTATGTGAACTTTCAAATCATTTGTATATATCTGATTGCTTTAATCCTTTAACATTTCTCTTATTGCTTGTTTTCCTTTTATAATAAACGTTTAGTTTTAGTTGCTAAAAGATTGGCTTGCAGCATGGTATTTTGGGTAATATCCAAACTTATAGTGATCTGGTACTATGGCTGGTCCTTTGGGATCAGAGGGAATCTTTTGAGTAAAGAGCATAGAGTTTAAATAACAGGTCTCTTTGCTGGACCTAGTGGCAGTTTGGGAAGCAGAGACTGAAATGCAGTAAAGGGGGTTGTGTGTATTTGTATTGTGGCTTCTTGATAACCAGTGTGGGGGAATCAGAAGCACTGTTTGTGACTGGTTGGGAAGTCTGACTTCAGTGTCACCCACCAGTGCTGGGAGACTGTGCTCTCCTTTTACAGCCTGTCCTGATCTTGGCATTATCAGTGGGCTACCCTGGGCACAGATGGGTCACAGCCCTGACAAAATCCTAACAAATCTGATCAAAGAGGCACTCTGGCCTGAAAACCAAGAAGGAAACCTGAGACAGTAACTCTTCAGATTATATAATTAATACAGGAGAATGAATAGAACTGAGCACTTCAGCCCAGATCCTTGAAGATATTTAGGGGCCTAATTCCTATTGATTTCAAGGGAAGTTAGGTGCCCAAATATCTTTTAGAATCTGGACCCTAATGTACAAACAGAGGACAAAATATAGAACTGCACTAAAAATAGAAAAGGAAGTAACCATCCTTCCTTCAGTAAAAATTCAGTTAAAAGCCTATGATTTTGGAAAGGAAAATTGAAAACTTTGGAAGACCAACCATCTGAGGCTACTAAGAATAGCAGCAGGGAAAAAATCAGAACCCAAATCTTTTGATTATTTATAGTTTAGTATTTTATTTATTTCCTTTCTGACAGAGGTATGGTAGCAGTTTGATAGTTAAGACTGAGTTCCCTAGCCCACCCATAGACACTTAATTGAGGAAAAAATGAGATGTAGAGATAATTCCTTGAAAGGTCTGTAAATTGTAGGGTGCTTAGGTGAACAGTAATGTAGCCATCACAAAGATTATTCAAAATTCAGTTTTCAATCTGAACTGTGTGTCTCACTCAGTCTGCACCCCCTTTATTAACAATATCAGAAAGTGTTGTGGAATAAAATCAAGACCGGAGGCCTTAGGCTGGAACCAAATCACTCCAGTCTGGTGAGTTATGTTATAAGACATTAACTCACCTTGCAGCCACCCCAGCCCAACCTGTCAGGAATCCCTGCAGGCTACCAAAGAATGTAGGTGCCTCACGACTGGCTGGCACCAGGAGAATCACCCTGACTTATTGACACTGGGAGAATCCCAGCGGGAGGTATAAGTGCCCAATATGTAGTAAACGACTTGTTAAGTACTAGAAAATCCACTATACGATCATGTATGTAATATGAACCTTTTGATAAATCTATATAAACCCACTGTAACCTGAAACCAGAGAGTCCAGTGACCAGCACTAAGGTGGCTGCCTGGGCTCCCCATAGCTATGGTCTGTCTGTATGTGTGTTTGTAAAATTAAAGCTCTGTTCGATCTTCACCTGAAGTGGAGTGGCTGCGTGATTCCTTCCACCACAGTGTTCAGCCTCCTCCTTTGAGCACCACTCCACTAATGCCTTGTTCTTGTTTTTATCAGAAATTAAAGCTTTCGGGTTAACTGAAAGCAAAGATGTCAACTGCAAGCTATTACTTTAGCAGTGAGACAACTGTATGTGTATGCAAAGTAGCTGACAGGCCCCTGGGAAGGGCTGTAAAGGAAGAGCTGGAGGAAGTCACTATCCCTAAAAACACCCACTTAGACGCTGAGGGTAGGATGCATGACTGAGCCAGACCACGAAAGCCAGTGAGACTTGTGGGGGAAGAGTTAATTGAGGTGTTGAGGTTGGGGGGGGGCCGGAGGACACAGTGGGCACTTTAATCATTTAGCTGCTTATTACTACTACTATTGGGGATGCAATTAAATTAATGCCAAATGTCTCTCTCTCTCTGAATGTCACATCCCAGTAATGCAACAGAGCGTGGCCCTCCTAAAGAAGTATAAGGATATGTCCAAATTATTTGTCTTCTTCCCCACACTCCCTTGTAGCCATGGCTTTGTTTTCTGGCATTACTATATAAACTTCTCGGAAGGGTATGATTTCAAATCCCTTGGGAGCTGCCGTGTGATCTTGCGCAGTGGCCTGTAGCTCAGAAAGATGGAGCACAGCACAACCCTCCCCCCTTACGCCGAGAGGAACGGCTGCATTAAATCCTACTCGGAGCACTGCTGACCAGCTAGACCGAGCCTTTCCCTTCGCACCGCAATTCAATCCGAAGGCACTGGTGGCGCCCCAGCAGTTCCCACAGCCGCCCGCACGGCCCTATCCCTGGCGCGTCCCGGTGCCCAGAGCCACCGTCGCCGCCAGCTCTCCGCTTCCCTTCGCCGGGCGCACGACACAGGGACGCCCCTGCCGACAGCGCCCGCCCCGGCCGTGCTGGGGCCGCCTCGGGCCCGTTCCCATTGACACCCCGCTTCCGAGCACCGCGGCCGGCAGAACGCGGCCGAGCGAGCGCACCACGGCCCCGGCTCAGAGGGGGCCGGCGCGGGGGCGCGGTTTAGGGCCCTATTAGAGCCCGTGACCCGCCAGCGGGGCCTTAGCGGCCCGGGCCCGGCTGCCCCGCATTGGCCCGGGAGGGACGAGCCGCGGGGTAACGGCGCGGGCCAGCGCCGCGGGCAGCCCCTCGCAGGAGCCGGCTGTGGCTGAGGGAAGGCCCAAGCAGGGACGGTCGGTCAGGCTGCCCCCCCCAGCCGCTTCGGCTCCCGCCCGGGCTCACCCTCTCACCTGTCCGCGGCTTGCCCGGCCGCAGCTCGGACACTGGCTCGGCGCACCCGATGACGGCGGCTCCCGGCTCTGGAGTCAGGGCTCGAGCGCGGCAAGTTTCGTTTCCCGGCCGCGGCCCCGCAGCAGCCGCGCCCCGCCCCCGGCCCGGCTCCGCGGAATCGAAACCGAAAGGAGCCGCCGCCGCCTCCCGGCCCGCCTCTTTCCTGGGGACGCCGGGCGCGGGGCCAGGTGGGCTGGGGGCGGCCTCCTCCCAAGGAGCGGGCTGAGTGGGGGGCCCTGCCAGAGCCCCGTAGCCCAGCTGCCAGGCCCCTTTTCATCGAGCAGCCGGGCCCAGGGCGCCTCAGTGGAGAGCAGCTCCGCAGACACGACCGCCCCTGAGCCCCTTGTTCTTCTGAGGCCCAGGTGATTTCCACTTAGCACCTGCCCCCCCCCTTTGTCCTGCCAGCTGCATGTAATTACAGCACCGGTGGGGCTAGCCCCATTGCCCCTGTGGCATGGGCCCGCCTAGCTAAGTTTCCCGGCTACATGTACACACCAGCAAGTCCATTTCTTCTTTCCACGGTTTTTCTCCCTTTCTTTGGGGAGGGAAAATGCTGACAGTAGATAAAGCTGTAGATTTCAAATGCTCACAATGTCAAAGAGTTAATACGCAGCCAGCTAGGAGAGAAGAAATATTACTGGCTTTCTTGACCCTGCAGTGGATTGAGAATCTGACAATATTAGCGAAAGAAAAAGTCAGCTCCACAAAAGGGAGCTAGGTTCTTAGGGAAAAAAATGGGGCAACATTAGGATCTACAAAGCCTGACCTGGGTACCAAGCTCCTCTCTAGTGACTGGGGAGAAGGTAATTCACAAAGGCAGGGCACTCGGCAGGAAGCCCCCTAACCCAGCCAGTGAATATCTAATGAATTCCATCAGTATTAGCCTAATATGTTTCCTGGGTAGCTTTGGTCAGCTAGTGAGTTGGGTGTGTAACCCCCTTCTTTTTCTGGGTTTCTTGGATGCAGGCAACACTCACCAGTGTGCAAGGGCACCTAAGGTTGCTAACAACAAAGGAGATCCTGAGTATCCCAGTGATGATGTAGGATAGGTGGGAATCCTCTATCCACCCCTCTGCTACAGTCCCTTTACTCTAAAAGGAATTTAAAATTGGCAGTGCTTCCACCTGGCTGGTCCTTGTACATGCTCAACAGTGGGCCTTGGAAGCTTCCAGGACTAAACCTAGTCTAATAATTATAATCTCTGACATAGGTCTAACAACAATTACAGCTATGTAAACTAAACATCCAATACACAAATTAGAGTTAACACACTTTTACTTAAATTAACGAAATATGGCATAAGACTGAAATTAAAACATCACTATTTTAAATCCACAGGGGCAGTTGAATAAATCAATAAAAACAGTATACAGTAATAAATGAAACTTGACTAACTGGCAACTACACTGCCACTATTTACCCCACCTCTGGAGTGGACACTCCCCTAGAGTTCAGAGCCCTGACCCTTGCTTGCGTGGGCACGCTTGAAGATCTGAAGAAGGAGACAGCACTCTGTTGGTTCAGCATACCAGTTCAGCTCTGGTATCAAGCTGGAGATTTGGAGTTGGCCCAACCAAATGTCTGCAGTCCTGGCCCTGCTTGAAGGGACCTTCTCTCTGCCTCTTCTTAGGCCCAATCAAAATCTCTCTGCTGTGCTCCCTCCTTTACAAGCCCTGCCCCAAACAGGCAGGAACACTCACACCACCTTCACTGCAGGCCCACCTCAGTCAGCTCCAGGCTCAGTCCCTGCCCTGGCTTGGGCAATGCCACCAACCTCCGAATCGCCCTGCTCGATCAAAACTCCAGCAGGCTCTCAGCGGTGGCTTTCGGACCCCCAGCAGCACCTACAGCTGCACTCCACCCCAGCACCTAAATGGAGTCCCATACGCTTTTCTCTGACTCCCTGGAAGGGGAAGAGTCTCTCTCCTTTTTCCCCAAGGCATCATGGGAGTTGTAGTCTTCCAGGATCTGCCCAACTGTAAAACTCCCAAATAAATTCCAAGGCCCCCTGAAATATAGGGTGCCTACAGTTGATTACCACAGAAATGCGTTAATACAAGTATCTGACAAATATTAGTGAAATTAAACAATATAGTTACCATGATTTGACCATATTTATGTTAAGGGGTGAGCAAAGAGGAAGTTGGCTAAAGCCAATAAAACTGGTGATAAGGAGATGTATTCAGAGTAGAAGAGCATTACAGCCTGGAGTAACAGACTCTTAATGCAGATATTAGTGTGAAATATGCCTCTCATCTAGTGTGTGTGTTTGGGAGATAGATCCCTTGAGATTAAACGTGCTTGTTCTAAAAACCCAACATTTGTACCACATGGGTAGAAAAAAATCTATGCATATAATCATATTATTGGCATTTGGTTATGGAAATGTGGTCCCCTTCCTGTTCACTAGCTCAGTATGAGGTTGTTAAAGATAGGGTAAGTCTGCCTTGTGGCTTTTTACACAATTTTTGGGAAACTGAGCTTGAGGTTACTTTGTAAGCTCTGTGTTGTATGTCAATATGTACTCACCTCAGACCCATGCAGGCAAACCACCAGGAACAAAGTTTTATTCTGTAAAGAAACAGAGAACAGGATTACAGTCCAGCAGCCTCCTCTCTGCTTGCTTGCCTCATAGGTGTACTAATGTCCCCCAACACGGCTTCACTAGGTGTTGAAACTTCCTGCTGGGAGCTAGGAAGTTCTCCCAAAATGCCAGTTTGTAGTTCACAACTTGTAGTTCCCACAGCTGCTGTTGAAGCACACTAGACCTTAGGCTACAGAAATACTGATTTTTACATTACCATCATAGATATATACAGCCCTTTGCAAACAGGCAAAAGTAACCTCAGTTCCTATAAGTTTATGTGGTTAAGTTAATGCAACAACAACAAAATTGCAAATACAGTAAATTAAGGTAACAAAACTAGAAACTTCTGCTGATTTATTATTCTGACACAGGGAATCATGAAACTAGAAATTACAGGTTAAATTAATGCCCTAAACATGTTGCAAGATATCACTGAGATAGTATAATGAGTTAATTCATGGATTTTAAGCCCGCAAAATACCATTAGATCAATTACAGATAAGTATAGCAATTCCTACCCTCCATTTGCCAGGAAAAGAAGAATGCCATTAAATTTGGCCCATTGCTATAAATTTTAGTGTTTTGTTACATATTCAGTTTTAGAACTTTAAGAAACTAGCAGTAGCCACACATAGTAGTTCTGTTTCTGTCCAACAGTGTGTAGTGGTACACAGGCAAACACCACGACCACAACTACCGCACACTGATAACAAACCATTGCTAATACATTCATGTAATGCCCTTGGGACCCTTTGATAAGAAAGCAGGGGCATTGGAAGAGTTTTTGTAGTGAGGGTACTGAAAGCCATTGAATAAAACTGTAAATCCTGTATATGATGGAAACTACTTCTAGCCAGGGGGTGCTACTGCACCCCCAGCATCCCTAGTTCCAGCACCCCTGTAAGAGACTGCCTCAAGGATGACTGGAAATGCTTTTTTCCCCCTTTCTTCACTGCTAAATGTGCTTCCTACATAGGGCTTCCACTCCCTTTTTTTAACCTGATGAATATTTATCCCAGCACTATTTTCATACCCACCCTCTCATTCACATCTCTTAACAGCTGAAGTATTGAACACACTGGCGTCTTTAGAATGAGCTGACACCATCACTTTCCTTACAGCTGCAGAAGCATCAGTCAGATACGACCAGAGCCTTCTATCAAGAGTCATATAATCATTGCCTTTTAAAAACTACTGCATGATTGTGTTCCAACATCTAAGATGAATATGGATCAGCAGAGGTTTTTGTCCCTGGCAGATGGAATGAGGGACACCGGTGACTCCAGTCTACTCTTTCAGCACTCCCTGTTGCACATTTTGCATGCCACGGGCTCAAGTACAGTTCAGTGACTGATTAGCCAGAACCTGAGGAGTCCAAATTAAAAATAACAGAAACAGGAATGGCCATGCTGGATGAGACCCAAGATCCATCTAGTCCTGTATCTCATCTCTGACAGTGGCTAATACCAGATGCTTCAGAGGAAGGTGTAAGAACCCTGCAGTTGGCAGATATGAAGTAATCTACAGCCCAAAATAGGTCTCATCTTGCTTTCTAATAGTTAGAGATTGGATTAAGCCCTGAAGCATGAGGTTTAGTATCTCTTCCAAAGTTTGTTAGCTATATTCATAACTCTAGATAATTCTTATTATGCATATATATATATATATATATATATATCCAATCCCCTTTTCAGTCTTGCTAAATTCTTGACCTCAACATCTTCCTATGACAGCAAGTTCTACAATGTTAAGTATGTGTTGTGTGCAAAGGTATTTCCTATTATTAGTTATGAATTTACCATCTTTAATAAAACTGGAAGTCTGCTTGTTCTTGTCTCATGAGACAGGGAGTTCTGATCTTCCTTCTGAAGGCCTTTCATTATACCTTTATCATAACCCCTCATATGTCTCCTTTCTAAGGTAAACAATCCCAATCCTTTCAAGCTCTCCTCAGATGATTTTTTCTGTCCCTTAGTCATCCTTCTCTGAACCCCCTCTAATTCCACAGTATTTTTTTTTGAGACGGGATGACCAGTACTGCACACACTATTCCAGAGGAAATCACACCATTGATTCATAAGGGCCTTATACTATTTTCCATTTTATTCTCCATCCTATATTAATGCACTCTAATATGTTGTTTGCTTTTTTTATCATAGTAATATACTGAACAGAGGCCTTCAATGGCTGCTTGTCAAGAAGCCCACCAAAGGTGGGCTGCAGATAGAAGGGCTAGTAGCCCGTGGGAGAAAAGGACAGCTACATCATATGCTTGCCTTCTTCTAGCCTTTGAAACACACAGTAAAGTTTTACCTGGGACAAAGTGAAAACTGGACTACACAAGATACTTGACAATGTACTGAAGGGAACAATTCTGTATAAGAACCAAGTACATGACCTAACAGGTCTTTCACATTTCTAATTGCTATAAAAATTCATCTCTTTCATTTCTTCATATGTGAATATCATGATATTCTCTTCAGCCATGTGTTTGTTCCAGGAAAGAGCATGGTCAAAATATGAGCTCCAGGTGACTGAAATTAAATATAGGAGCTATACTTTAAACTATTTAAATTGTCCCATGATGAAATTTACAGGCTAACTTCAGAAAAGAGTCCTGGAGATCTTAGACCTTTTAATCCTTCAACTGCATTTTGTTACTTCATTTATGAATGGGGTCATAAGAAGTCATTCACTCCAGACTTGCCTTTTCACTTTCTCCTTGCAAATATTTTTCAGAATAAATCCATACATTAAGATTCTATGTAGCAAGTATAAAACAATCTATGTATATTCACATAGCACCTGTACTCTCTATCAAATAACTTGGCTGATGTTGCCATTGTGAAATGGTGGATTATTTTTAAAAGTTAAAAAAATAACACCAAAAACATATGCTTAAGGCCCTGCAAACATTTACCATACAGATACATAACTTTACTTCAGTTGTGCTACTTGTGTGAATGTTACCCCGATGCATACATGTTTAAAGTGTTAGGCCCTAATGCAGTATTAGCAATAAAAATAATTAACAATTAACAAGTATTCTCCAATAATTATTTATTAGAATATAGTACAGATTCTTTGCTGTACTGAGCTTCCTTCAGGTGCAGCAGAAGCTTTCAGGCAGCTTATTTAGGCTCCCTGATTCTCTGCACAGCTCACCCATGGCCCCTACTGTAAATTAGATCAGCCTAAGTTTGATCTAACTTACTGAAAGTGGCAATGGTTCTGAAGAGATCACTTACCAGCAGAGGATAGTTTCCTTTTCCAGAGCTAAGGGTAGAACAGTATAGTAAACAAATATGCAAGCTTTGCATCCATGGAGAGCTCCCCTATGTGAGGGCACTTCTCAGCTGACCAGGTCCAGCAGATTTCTCGCCTTTCTCCCACCAGAATAGTACAGAAAGGAGTGGAACAAATAGAATCTGGCTGTACTGTATTATGCATACATGCAAAAATTGAGAATTAAATTTTTAAAAAATGGAATGGGTTTAAAATATGTGAGCTTAGCTTATCAGCAACTTCTCAAAGTCTCTGATGCCTTCCTCAGTGTCAGAGTACTGGAAGCGGCCCACCACTTCACTAAAGCGCAGTTCTACTCTGAAAAACGACTAGGTAAAACAAGGCACCTTCTTACTCAACAGGCCTGTTTCCCTGTGTGTATTCAGAGTGGTCTTTGCTGATGTTAGTAAATAAAATACTATTTTGCTGCTTTTCACTCCTGTAGAACCAGCACAGTTAGGAGAGCATGTGCTGGAATCTGTTCCATATTGTGCAGCATCATCGTCATCAGAATAATTTGCCAAATTGGAATTACAGGCCAGTGGGGCTGTACAGAGGTTACTCAGTATGTAATTTAGCTTTCAGGTTCTTATTGTAGTGGAGATACTGCAGAAGGAAAGAGCCCAGCATGATTCACAAATCCCAAACGGAGTTTGAGGGGCTGCCCTGGTAGTTATATAAAACATCTTCTATTTGTAAACCTAGCACCTTTGATCTGGAAGTCATCTGAAACACATATTCACGATGCCATTTGTTCAGTCTCTTCCCTCTCTACAGTAGAGTATCACTTGAAATGCAGGGTTGCTCTGACTGTTCTTTTCATTGGGTCTGTTTGAGCCTGATTGCAATGATGCTCTCTGACCTGACAGGAAATCTGCAGCTCATGACTGTCCCTATTACTTTGACAGGGTGAACTCTCTTTGAAATTGGAACTATTTGGCAACAGATGATAATTTTTTATTCGGAGTTCTTCAATTTAGAAAAGGGATTTTATCTATTTTGGTTGTAACTCTAGCCTCTGCACAACTATAAATAGAAAAAGGGTCAAAGTTTCAGAATGCATCAAAGAGATTTAGAAGCTTAAGTCCCATTTCCAAAAATAACAATGTTTAGGGCCAGATATTTGAATGGATTTAGGCATCTAAATATGCAGATAGGTGTCCAGTGGAATTTTCAAAAGTGCTTAAATTCCATAGAAGATAGGCACCTAGGCACCTCTTGATAACCACACTAGGCATCTATTTGCATCTTTAGGTGCTTAAATACTTTTAAAATCTGGCTCTTAGAAGCTTAAGTCTCATTGAAAGTCAATGGCAGTTAGAAGCCTAAGTCACTTAGGCATTTTAGAAAATTTGCTCCAAACCTTTATTTTGAATGTCTCTAGGGCTATGTTCACACTATGAGCTAGGGCTCTCATTTCCCAACTCCTGTACATGTACTTGTGCTAGCTCTCATCAAGCTAGTGTGAGTCTAAACAGCAGTTTATTCTTTGCGTGCTGCAGATGATGTAGAATCCCTGTATAATGTACCATCCTGATTATTCAAATGTTCCCAGTTCACATCTCAAAGAACTTCAGTTACTGCACAAGGTAAGTAATCCTCTGTTCTTTGAGTGGAATCCCTGTGGGTGCTCTACTTTAGCTGACCATAGAGCAGTGCCTCTCAGGGGAAAGGAGGGGCTTCAGAGTTAGGTTTGAGCGGATGACAGGAATCAGTAATAGGCATGTCATTCAAGACGGCTACCAGTGTGGCTACTGCTCTTGCAGAATGTGTTCTGAGCCATGGAGGGGGTTGTAGCCCCTGGTGACAGAAGAAGAGCTGAATGCAGTCTGAAATCCATTTGGAAAGTCTCTGCCTAGAGATGGGTTTGCCCTTGGAGTGTTCCATGGTGGAGAGGAACAGCTGATAAGTTTTACTGAATGGCTTGGTCCATTCTAGATAAAAAGCTAGTGTCCTTTTGATGTCCAGGGTGTGGAATGTCTCCTCTTGCCCATACTTATGTGGTTTAGGGAAGAAGGTGGGAAGGTGGATGGATTGGTTAAGGTGGAATGAAGACAAGACTTTAAGCAAGAATTTAGGGTGGGGTCTCAGAGTGACCTTGTTCTTAAGAAAAATTGTATATGGTGGGTCTACCATAAGGGCCGCTATTTTGCCAACACACCTTGTGGACATAATGGCTACTAGAAAGGCTACTTTCATGGAAAGGTGTAGTAGTGTGCACACAGCCAGAGACTCGAACGGGGTAGTCATCAGAGACAAAAGCACTAGTGTCAGGTCCCACGGAGGAGCTGAGGTTCTGGGTTCTGGGTGGAGATTACAAACGCCCTATAGGAATCTTTTAGTAGTTGGATGAGCAAAGACTGAAACTCCATCCACCTTGTGGTGGAAGGTTGTAATTGCTGCCAGCTGTATTCATAATGAACTCATTGAGAGAGCCCATTTCTTAAGGTAAAGTATGTAGCAGGTAGAATTGGTAGCATTGTTTAGACACCATGTGTGGGAGCCCAAAACTGGACACGGTACTCCAATTGAGGCCTCAGCAGTGCCGAATAGAGTGGAATAATCACTTCCTTCGATCTGTTGGCAGCGCTCCTACTAACGCAGCCCAAAATGCCATTAGCCTTCTTGGCAATAAGGGCACACTCTTGACTCATATCAGGCTTCTTGTCCACTGTAACCCTCAGGTCCTTTTTTGCTGAACTGTTGCCTATCTGGTCGGTCCCCATTCTGTAGCAGTGCATGTGATTCTTCCATCCTAAGTGCAGGACTCTGCACTTGTCCTTGTTGAACCTCATCAGATTTCTTTTGGCCCAATCCTCCAATTTGACTAGGTCACTCTGTATTCTATCACTGCCCTCCAGCGTATCGACCACTCCCCGCAGTTTCGTGTCACCTGCAAACTTGCTGAGGGTGCAATCCACCCCATCCACCAAATCATTGAGGTTGTCTAAGTGGGCACTCCATATCAAAAGGGAGGCATCCATTGTAATTATCATTTGGGGGGTGGGGGAGAGAGGAGGGGCATAGGTAGACCCCTGCACAGATACAAATATGTGGATCTGCATCTGATAGGCATCCCTGGAATAAACTTTTACCTGACCCACAATACATCCTCCCTCTTTTAGATTTAATCACATCTGCACATCAGCTATTTTGGAGCCAGCAGTCCCCCATCAGCTGTTGAGCCCCTGCCACCCCAAACAGCTGATGGGCTCTAACAGCCACCTAACAGTTGATCAGCCCCGTACACCCGCCTAACAGCTGATCAGCTGTTCCAGCTGCACCCCGGCTGGCAACTGCTCCAGCCGTGTCCCAGAATTCACAGAGATACTGACCTCAGTGACTATCCAATCTGTGATCTGCAAGAAATGGGGATGCAGATATCCACAGATATAAAGCGTATATTCACGGATTTGCAGGGTTCTACCCATAGGAAGGGGACGCCGGAGCACACATTGTGTGGGTGGGTCCACCATTCTGGTGAGTCCTTGACCTTTGTTGGCATGTTCAGAAGTTTGTTCAGTCTGTGTTTGTGTGGGATATACATTATCCTGAGCCAAGCATGCAGGCAGCACATGCGTAGTCCGGCATGTTTTATGATGCATGTGGTTGCCACCATGTTACCAAACAGACAAAGGCAGGTCCTGGCAGATTCTTGTGGACTGTGTATTGTGGCATCAATCAGATTTGTCAGGGAAACGAATCTCTGAGGTGGTAGTGATACTTTTGCCTCTATCAAGTTTAGGTGGGCCCCAATAAAGTCCAGTTGTTGAAATGGTGTTAGCGTTGACTTCTGAAAGTTTATTTGTAGACTGAGAGCTGTGAAAAGTGACTTTTTGTATGTCTTCAATTGCTTCTCTTTGAGTATAAGGCTTGAGGAGAAAATTGTCCTAATATGGGTATATCATGACACCTTGCTTGCGTAGATGGGCCACCATCACTGCTAGGACTCTGGAAAACATTCAGAGGCTGTGGAGAGGCCAAAAGATAGTACCCTTATTGAAAGTGCTCTCCTCCCAGTACAAATCGAAAGAATTGCCTGTGTGCTGGGTATATGGGATGAAAAATATGTCTCTTGCAGGTCAAGGGCTTCAAGCTAATCTTCCCATTCCAGTACTGGAATTATTGTTAATAAAATAACCATCCAGAAATGTTGTGTTTTGACAAATTTGTTTAGTTTCCTGAGATCGAGAATGGGTCTCCATCCCCCAGACTTCTGCATTAAAAAGTAAGGGGAATAGAAGGCCTTCCCTCTGTGTTGTACTGGCATTGGTTCTACTGCACCTAGTTGCAGGAGATATTCCATTTCCTGTCTCAGGAGTGATTCATGAGAGGGGTCCCTGAAGAGGAACAGAGATGGAGGGTGGGTAAGGGCTATGGAGAGGAACTGGATGGAGTAGCCATTCTTGATGGTCTCTAGTACCCGTCTGATGGAAGTGATTGTACACCAGACTGGGTTGAATGATACTAGATGGTCTGTAAACAGCTGGTTGGTGGAACATGGTGTTTGCAGCAATGGTTGGGGAAGGTCTGTCAAGCCCTCGACCAAACCTTCAAATTTGATGTTTAGAGGTCGGTTGCTACAATATGGAGGGCTGCAAAGTGTTTGACTTTTGCTTGGGTGATTTTTGCCTATGTCTGTGAGGATCATACTATCTTTGGTTCTGTGTGTACAGAGCTTGTCTAGGATGCTGTGACATGTAATACCTGCCTTGTTTGCGTTTTACTGCAGGTGTATAGATGCCTAGAGAGCTGAGAGTGGCTTGAGTCTTTTAAAGAATTAAGTGACTTGTCACCCTTGACAGCAAACAGCTTTGGATCCTCAAAAGGAAGGTTCTCTCTTCTAGAGTGCACCTCCCTTGGAAAACCAGATAGGTGCAGCAAGGAGGCCTGGCACATTTCTATGGCAGCTGCAAGGGTCCTCACGGCCATGTCAGCAGAATCCAGTGATGCCTGATGGGCTGTTTGACCTATAAGGTGGCCTTTGGAAATGAGCAGTGTAAACTGCTCTTTCTTTTCCTCTGGTATAATGTCAATAAAGTCTGCTAACTTCGAATGTGTCATGTGGTCATATTTTGCCAAAAGAGCTTCATAACTGGCAATTTTAAACTATAATGTCACAGATGAGTAGGCCTTGCAGCTGAGGAGACCCAGCCTTTTCCAATCCTTATCATAAGGTGTGGTCCTGGAATCATGTTACCTGCTTCTTTCATTAACCATGGCCACCACAAGAGAATTTGGTTGGAGGTAGGAAAATAAAAATTCTAGCCTCTTTGAAGGGACGTATTCTTATTTTTTGTCCACCCAAGTAGGTGGGATTGATGTGGGGTTTTGCTAGATGGTTGTGGCAGGCTACATAATGACATTATTTATGGGCAAAGCAATCTTGAAGGATGTTGATGTGTGGAGTACGTCCAACAGCTTGTGCTGAGATTCAGTAACCTCTTCGAGTGGGATTTGTAGTCTGTCAGCTATTCTTTTGAAATCATCTCTAGTAGTAGGGGGAGGAGGCATGGTGGGCTCATCAGGTGAGGAAGAAGAGTTGGTTGCAAGAATAGCCTCCTGGTCTAAGTCTTGCTCTGTTTCCTCAAAAGTCTGTTCTTGGGAGACATTGGATGGCACTACTGATCTTGGGGAGGAGTGTGCACACATTTCCCTGCTGCTTGGTGGCTTGGGATAATGCCTGTATGCTGCCCACTGGTCCCAGAATGGCCATTGTGGTGGGAAGGTAACAGGTGGGGGTTGCCAGGAGTGTCCATACTACCCCTGTATGTCTGGTCTGGGATGATGTGTAGGAGGATCTTGTGGCTCAGACATGATACTGGCCTGGAGAGGCGAGGAATGCTAAGATGAAAAAGTTCCCTGTCCTTGTCCTCCTCACTGGGGAACGTGGGGGCAGGTGCAGCTGGCACAGTGCTTGGTACTGAAAGCACTGACACAGTGTCGGAACCAAAGAGAAGGGACTCAGGTTCATTGTCAGGTCCTTAGGTGCGAGGAACTAATATATTTTCAGTACCGGAGGAGGCACTTGCATCTGTTGCAATACTGGGAGGTAGTGTGGCACCATGGGGATAGGTACCAACAGTGACCGTGCCGAGGACTCAGGAGGCTTCAGTGTGAATGCAGCAGAGATGTGCAGCAGAGAACTAGTAGGTGGCCTCAGTGTCTTAGAAATCACAAAGGCACTCGCTATGGAGGATTCTGTAGTTGCTGCCGGTGCTGTAGTGGAAAGGGCAGTCTTTTCTCTGCCTTCCTTTTTGGAGCCTGCTCACTCAGGATCCGTGGCTTTAAGGGTATTGATGGTACTGGATGCCCCTGCTGACTCGAAGGCAGCTGCAGAGCAGTCAGTACAATGCAGCGGGGAGGAACGCTTCTTTTTAGTTTTGGTAGGAGGAATGGAAGATCTCCTGTTTGCTTGTCTTTTAGAAAACAGGTCCCTCCCTCCCACGAGAAGCTGATGAGGGGGATCTGTCAGAAACCGCCTTCGGCTGTCGGTCAGTGATGACTCTCAGGCAGGATGGAGGGACTTCTCCATGAGAATAAGTTTAAGTTTAAGGTCCCTTGCTTTTTTTGTGTGGCTTTTCAGATCAAGGCAATGGGTACACTTTTGGGGTACATGGGTTTCCCCCAGGCACCTGATGCATTGTCAATGTCCATCAGAAATAGGAATTGCCTCATGGCAGGAGAGGCAACGTTTAAATCCAGGAGAGCCTGGCATTTCAAAGGGAAAATCCCAAGACAGGATGAAGTTATGCAGAAAGAAAAATAATTTTTTATGAACAGGGAGGTAGTCTTAGTCAACAAATCTAGCTACACTAATAAAATTAATCTAACTATTATATACAAAAAGCTGGTAACCATCACTTCTGAGATAAATCAAGCACTGCCAGAGCTCCAACTCAGTCCAAGGCTGGTTGAAAAGGAACTGGGGTGGGGAGGAGGTGGCCACACAGCGCTAATCAACTGCCGCCACAGGCATGGGACAGAGAGAGCCCATGTGCAGCCCAGACAGGTAATGCTGTCAAAATTCTCCGACTAGAAGCATAGAGGCGCGCAACCACCTAAAGTGAAGCACTCCACTCGAAGAACATGATAAGTCTGATCATGTTCTGATCACAAATTCACTTTCTGGACTGCAGAGTAAAGAAGATTAGAGAACATTGTACTGAAGTGTTTATACATGCCAGTAAGAAACATTACAAAGATCTAATAACTGTACCTTCTCCACTCATGAACTTCTGAAAGAACTCATCCCAGGAGCTGACATTTGGAAGCCCAGGATTTTTGTTGTAGAAGTGGTAATAGGATACAGCTGCATCTTTTGGATTTCGAAAGACCGCCAGTATCTTTCAAAACAAGAAAGGCAAATGAGTCCTTGGTATTTTAAGGTAATCTTTAATCTCAAGGGTCCTGCATTAAAAACATATCAGCTCTTACAGGAACTGAAATTTGGAAAATGAAGCCTCAATCTGGCAAGCAAATTTGTGTGGACAGACCTTACTGACTTCGGGGGGTTCTCAGGAGTAATAAGGGCTATCCCATACCAATCATCTTGCAGGGTTGAGATCTAAGATTTGATATCTCTATGAATTACAGTGATCAGTAAAAATTAAATTCTATTGTAATTGAGAAGTTTCTCACAGCCAGTCTATAACTTTTGGTTAATATATGAGAGAGAGAGAAAGAAAAAGAAAAAGAATTAAATCAGTCAGTCAATGGCCTAGTGATTAAAGCATTTATTTGAGATGTGAGAGACCCACCTTCAAGTTTCTACTTTGAATCAGGCTCAGATCCATGCTCTCTTTTCCCTCTTAGGTTTTTTCACAAAAAATAAGGTCTTACTTGTGGAACAAAACCAAATACCAAAACCTTGGAAATTTTTGCAAAAGAGAATTCTTGTTTTCCAGGCAGCACTACATCTAATATCTCCAGGAGAAAACTGGGAGTTGCTTGGAAAGTGGATACTGTTCATTATTATTAAAATGTTCACTTACCTTCACCTTATTCCCAAAGACAGCCTTGGGAATATTATCAGAATGGAGATGCGTGGAAAAGATACGTGGAGAAGGTGCATTTTTTATTTTCTAAAGCAAAACAAAAAGTGACAAAAGTGAACCATAATATTATTACCTTAAAGATGTTGAAAATTTATATCTGTACATTTATAATTATTTATAATATTTATAATAATTGTTAAATTGTAGTCTCTCTTCTTGCTTCTTCTTATCATTCATGTCATTGAAGTGACCTTTATTATTAAAGCCTACCTTCTATAAAATTGCCTTTTGAAAATAAACATTTTAGCAAAGATTTTTAAATTGACCCAGAATAGCTAGTATAGAAAAGCCAGATAGTTAAAGAGAGAAAGCTGTGTGTGTTTTTCCTTCTATTAATTCTTCGGATATATAGGCCCACTGGTTGGGTGCCTTTTGATGTAGAAGCATTTAGGCCTGAAGTAGCAGACACCTGTGACTGCTGCTGCAGAAAACACACACATAAGGACTCCACTTCTGCCTGTGCCCTGTAGATGGAGAGCTCTAGAGCAGATCATAGAAGGGATAAGTATAAGCAGTGAGTTCAGGGCACTAGAAGTCCAATATAGGTAACAGGAGAACAACAGACATGTTGGCTACTCCTCCATATCTTGTGGAAGGAATGGTTTTCCTGCTGTACACCAGCTGCTGCTGTTTGAGGGATGAGGATTCTTTCCCAGCCCTACAACATTGGCTCAGATTTCGCTTCATGTTATGTCATGTAGTGCCTTCTATCTGAGGTTCTCAAATATTTGTAAGCACTAATGAATTAAGTCTCACAGCAACTCTGAGATAAACCAGTAGTATCTTTATTTTACAGATAATTCTGGAAGGATGTTGATAAATTGGAGAGGATTCAGACAAAAGCCAAAAGAATGATTAAAGGATTAGAAAACATGCTGTATAACGATAGACTCGGGGAGCTTAATCTATTTAGTTTAACAAAGAGAATGTGAAGTGGTGAGTTGATTACAGTCTGTAAGTACCTACACGGGGAACAAATATTTGATAATGGGCTCTTCAATCTAGCAGAGAAAGGTATAACATGATCCAGTGGCTGGAAATTGAAGCTAGACAAATTCCAGCTTGAAATAAGGTGTAAATGTTTAATGGTTGGAGTAATTAACCATTGGAACAATTTACCAAGAGTCATGATGGAGTCTCCATCACTGACAATTTTAAAATCAAGATTGGATGTTTTTCTGAAAGTTACGTTCTAGGAATTATTTTGGGGCAGTTCTATGGCCTGTGTTTTACAGGAGGTCAGACTAGGCCTTTCTGGCCTTATAATCTATAAACCTTTGAAGAAGAGAGGTTAAATGTCTGGCCTGAAGCCAGCCAACAAGTCAGTATCAGAGATATGATTAAAGATCTCCTAACTCTGATGTTCAATCTTGTGCTTTAATCATTAAGAGCACATAAAGAAAGGTAGCAGTCCATCAGGGGTCACTCCTCATTATTTGCAATTATCACCTCTCTCTCTCTCTTTATTTTATGTTTTTTTTCACCACATTCATTAGTAGAATTACATATGCCCCTGATTCTGCAAAAAGTTAGTCATGAGATAAACTGGAAAAATCAAACCTCTTACTTCATTCTTCTCTAGCCTCACTTTACAAGCAAATTCTATTCTATTCTATATATTCTATTCTATTCATTAATCATTTCTTTAAAGAAGGAAAACTTTAAAAAACTTTTGCACTCAAAATTTACTCACAAGAACATACCCTGAAATTCCAGGACAGCAGTAACAGCATCTTGGGGTAAATGTTAGGGTTAAATGAACTTTTTTCCTTTTTGCTTACAGAAGTCACACTTGTTTATTTGTGTTTCAATACTTTAGAACACAGTCTCTCACCCTGTGGTATGCGTACTCCTGCAATACGCGAGACACAGGCAGGCGGTACCCGGGGAAAACAGACTGAAGGAGAGGCGGGTGGCAACTGCTGACTTCTGGGGAAGCCAGGTGGCGGCAGCCTGCTTCCCACCCAGTTCCAGCTCCCAGCTGAGAGCCAGGCAGCAGCCACCATAGTCCCTGGAAGCCAAGTTGCAGCCACCCACTTCCCACCCTGGCGTAGCTCCCAGCTGGGAGGCGGGCAGCAGCCCCCAGCTTCTGGGGAAAGCAGGCAGCAGCTCCCAGCTGGGAGACGGGTGGCAGCCGCTACAGTCCCAGGAAGCTGGGTTGCAGCCACCCGCTGGAAGGCAGACGGCAGCCACTGGCTCTTGGGGGGACAGTGGCAGCCGCCCATTTCCTGCCAGGTTCCAGCTCCCAGGTGGCAGCTCGGTGGCAGCCTCCTGCATCTTGCGAGTTGGGCTCGCAGCTGGGTGGCAGCCACCCATGCCCTGGCTCCGCGCTGAGGGACAGCCTCCATCGCCCCAACTTGAAGACAGGCAGCAGCCGCCTGCCCACATCCCTGGGTCCCACCCAGCATGGAAGCCTCCTCTGCCCCAGCTCGGATTGGGTGGCAATCGCCTACCTCCCGAGCTGGCCTGCAACTTGCCCAGATGGCAGCTCCCCTCCCTGGCTCAAAGTCCAGTGCCCAGAAAACTTGTCAATTTCACTGCTCTAGCTGTGAACTATGACAGCCCCATATTTTAGCAGTTACCCTCTTTTCCTGTTTCTCTTGTCCTCCTTCCCTGTCTCTCTCTCACCCCTTCCTCCTCTCAAATCTATGGCAAAAAATTTGGTGTGGCACTTTATATTCCCCAGCATTGGCATGCCCCTCAAAACCTCCTAGCTTTGGCCAACATCACCTCTAGCCCAGGTACATACTTGAGCTGTGCACCCCTGCTGTAAAGGTGATAAACCTACCCCCACTAGATCTGACATGTGTCATATCACGGCCTTATATACTCATCCCTTCTTCCAGCATATGGCTCACATTAGTCTGTAAATATAAAATCCCATGGAAAATAGAGTGTTGGGGTACTTATTAAAATTTTCAGAAGTTAGGGGCTACTTGCTACTTAAAACGTTGAGAAACACTGCTTTAGAATATAATAATATAATTTCAGACAGAAAAGGTAATTAAGACAGAATTAAAATCAAATTTCCTGATGCAGAGGTTTATAAACTATCAGTAAAATGTTTTATGCTTATATGAGCTATAGTAAAATAAAGATATTAAAAATATTGTATGCTAAAAGTACATTTTATGAGTTAGTCCATACTGACCCGAAATTTTTCTGAAGCTTCAAATTCAAGAACATGGATACGTTCTGTTGATGATACTTCCTTATTATTTGGTAGTGCATTTATCCAGTCATTTAAAATGTGTTGAGTCCAATTAGTTCCTGAAATATAAAATAACTGTGTGAAGGAGACAAGTAAGGATTTTCTAACTTTAGGCAGTTAAATATCCATCACAACTTTCTAAATAGTTATTATTCTTGTGTTTCAATAGCCTGTAACAGTCGCAGGTATATAAGTTTCAGGCAGAAGTGTGATTTTAAGTTGAGTGTCTCTTTAATGAAACATTAAATGGAGAATGGACTTCCTGTGCTTTACAAGTGAAACCATACTTTAGCTACAGTGCTATATGCATGTAATGACCAGCCATGGTAAGCATTTTGGCCCAGATCCTCTTCCTGCTTTTGTATAACTGGTCCCGATCCTCAGAGGTATTTAGGTACCTAATACCTGGTCAGTTGTCCAGAGAAAATATGATTCTTTAGCCCTGTGGTTAGAGCACACACCTGGAAGCTGGAAGACCCAGGATCCAATGCCCTTGCTCCAATGGCGAATTAGTTATAAACAGGGGAACAGCTTCAACAGGGGAGGCTGAAGGAGCCCCCAACAGAATCTCCTGTAGCTTGGTGGTTAGGGCACCTCTCCTGCGAGGTGGCAATCTCTGTTCAAATCTTCTCACCCCAGGAAGGCCATTGACGATGGGTCTCCCATATAAGTGCTGGGCTAAAAGTTATGTGGTGGCATCACCACATTCCCTGGCCAGATTTTGAATAGGGCCTGCTATAGTAGGTAGACTCTGAGCACACCTGGGCAGAGATAGGTAGAGGGACCACCTGTCTTCCTCCAGTTGTGGATTGCTCTGGGGCTTAAATAGGAGAGAAGCATCCAGATGCCAAGAGTGATGCAGAAACCCAGGTACCTAGGGAACTTTTACAGTGGAAATTTAGAGACCAAGTACATTTAGGAACCTATAGGAGTAGGTGGAAATAGGTTTTGTGGATTGGAGTGGAGCCTAAAATGGGTTTAAGCACCTAAACACTTTTGTGGATCTGGGCCTTAGACCTCCTGCTATATTCTCCTTAGCAGAGGAGGAGACTAAAATCAGTGAGGAAGGGAGGGCAAGTGATTAAGAGGTGTTGCTTCAAGGTCCCTCAACATGACACCTGTTCTTTCTCCGTTGCTCCTCTCAGCTGCTTTCTTTTGGTTTAATAGTGAGGAGTAGAGCAGGAGCTATGCTCAGGAGCAGTTAGCTGAGGCAACAAAAAGAGCATTGGTAAGAGGTAAGGTCTGGAGGAAAATCAGGTGATCTCTGCAAGGCTGAAGAGCGGGAAGGTGGATTCCACCCCATATCCTGAGAAGGTAAGGAGGGAAGAGCTCACGAGGAGAAAATATGGTGGGAGTGCAGTTGTGTAGTACTGAAAGGAAGATCTGAGGAGAAAAAATAATGTGGTTGAGGGGAAAGAGTTTGAGATAGAGGAAGGCAGAGGGAAGGAAAGAGCATGGGACCAACAGCAGGTAATCTAGAGAAGTCGGGAATGTTTATATAAGTTCTCAATGTTTGGTGGATCAAAAACGTAGTTACTTACCAGTAACTGTTGTTCTTCGAGATGTGTTG
>ML675721.1:11145117-11283144 GCA_007922155.1 Mesoclemmys tuberculata | reverse complement strand
GCATAAGGGCGGGACTCCAGGGGGCGCTGGGACCGGCCCCTGCAGGGGCTGCTAGAAAAGTTCTCCGCAGATCTGTGCACGTGGGCGCGCACACACCTAAGTGGAATGCATCTGAGCAATCACTCGAAGGAGAAGAATCACTTCTCCTTCCACTGTTAAATAGTTTAATAACTTAATAGATCTCTCCCATCACTAATTTCTATTGGGAAAAAATGGCAGTGTCCAGAAGAGGACACTGGTTTTGGTTCAGACCATTGCTCCAAACATAAGCTATTTGTGAGTAATTCACGTGCAAAGAAAATACCTGCAATCTTTACTAGCATGAATGGTTCAAAGAGTCAACAAATTGTTACCAAATCTTCTGAAAAACATATCAACCTTGGGCTGCGAACAAATG
Organism: Mesoclemmys tuberculata; assembly: GCA_007922155.1. Taxonomy (NCBI): domain Eukaryota; kingdom Metazoa; phylum Chordata; order Testudines; family Chelidae; genus Mesoclemmys; species Mesoclemmys tuberculata. The sequence goes on along the minus strand of ML675721.1, from coordinate 11,282,747 downwards.
TGATAAGGGGCACATTGAATGGCATGTGTCTTCTAGTAAGGGGTGCTAGTGGATCTCCTGGTGCATGTCGGAGTAGATTTTTGCCAAAGCAGGTGGGAAGTTGGAGCATGAGGATTAAATCCAATCAGGGGGGTTCAGTGTCAGTCGTAACTGAGTGTAGTGAAGTTCAGACCCATAAAAAGGGTTCCCTTCACAAGAGGGGGGACAGGGTTTTATTGACTAAAACTAAGATAGTGAGCTCTGGAGAGATAAGAGATGCCTCTCCTGTTTGCTCACAGTTTACTATTAAGCCGCATTAAGGGAACGTAGCCAGGGATTTTCCTGATTTGTGTCATTTTGGCTGAAGAAGAACCTTGGAAATAAACTGGAAAACTCAGAGAGGCTGTTTTTGTTTTTAAATTTTTTAGCGTGGGTCACCTGTGAACTGCCTCCCTTACACAGGTGCTCAGCCCATGGCTCTGCCAGGAACAAATTAAGCTCAAAGCTTAGCTTCTTTCATAAGGGGAGTTATAATGTAAGTGCTTTCTCACATAGGTCTACAATGCTGCTAAGGCAAAAGTGTAATCAATTTATTGTTTAGTTTACATTTCTGATATAATTGTCAGGCTGATTTCCTATTAGCCAATCAGATTCTCTTTCAATGTGCTTAGAACAAACACCTTCTCATGCATCAAGCAAACATTTTTCTCTTCCTTCAGATCCACCATCGAAACACATCTCCTACAAGGCCTTTCCAAACACGACTTTTGCAAGCATCTATCACCACCTCAAGTTCATGCCACTTCTTACAGTGGGATTTTCAAAATTTCTCAACACTGGCCTAACATTACATTCATTGACTTCAATGGGAGTAGAGTTAGGCCAACACTGATTGAAAATCCCACTGTAAATATGCTCGATGCCTGAACTGTCTGGTCAGTGCCTGTACTAGACTGGTCATAAGGATCGTATTTTCTTGGTAATTTTGTTCAGCTCCAAGCACATGGTTGGTGTTTTATTAACAATGAAGCTTGGGGCAGTTTAGATTCTGGTCTGGCTCTAAATTCTGTGGATTGAACCCATCTCTTCACCATATAAACAAAGGCATAATAGTGTATAAGCACAAAGAGACTGACATATGTTAAATTTCCTGACAACTGTATTTTTAAGCTCTCTATAATGTTGCATGACTCTTTCCATTTAACTTAATACAGCCAACAGCATCTATGTCTTTATGCTAAATCACTGCTGGATTAAACACATGTATAGTAGAACCTCAGAATTATGAACACCTTGGGAAAGGAGGTTGTTCATAACTCTGAAATGTTGGAAACTGAACAAAACGTTATGGTTGTTCTTTCTGAACATTAACTTAATACAGCTTTGAAACACTCCTACGCAGAAGAAAAATGCTTCTTTCTCTTTATTGTTTTAGTAGTTTACGTTTAACACAGCACTGTGCTGTATTTGCTTTTTTTTTTCTCTGATTGTGTACTTCTGGTTCCAAATGAGGTGTGTGGTTGACTGGTCAGCTCGTAACTCTGGAGTTCGTAGCTCTGATGTTCTACTATATCTGAAAGTATGCAAGAGGAAAGCACACTGCTCACTGATACACTGCTTCCCTGTGACAAATGAGGATTTATTGCAAGTAGCATTTAAACTTCAGTGCTTTTCTGTTTTCTTCAAAATGATCACACATATTTGACTATCATGTTTTGTTTTAATTTTGCACCCAAAAAATCTACACTCACCACATTTGGGATAAGCAGCTAGGAGCACATCATCTTGTCTAAATTCTATTGTGTTCAGCGCCTGGAAGGTCTCAGCATTGCACAATCCAGTAGGGTACAGCACCCTCTTGTAGGAGAACAGGAGCTCTTCAGATTCCTTTCCTTTAACTTCATCCAAATATTTCTCTATTTCGTTAATAACACCGCCCTTAGCCATGGCTGGAGCTTGCTGTGCCTCTTGCCAGATTCTGTTCTTAAACAGTGTGTCTCCAGTTTTCTTTAGGGTACAGAGGTAGAGGAGGAACTTTTAAATATGAACTTCTAGGCACATGCACTGTCTGACCCTGCTCTATTTGTCCAGTGAGGGAAATTGCAGCTAAAAAACCAGTCCTGAATTACACACTCCCTAGGGTGAACTCTTGCCTATAAACTGCAGCTGGTTTCAACCAGTGTTCTGGATTACTTTGAACTTTAGCTTTCCCTGGGTGTGAATTATACTGGGAGGAGTAAGTAAATAGACATTACTAGTGGGAAAGGAAGGAAATAAATTTATGCTGATTCAACCCCTCTATCTCTGCACAGAATGATAAGAATACTCTTTTGCCTGACACCTTTGCTGTTAGTTTTCCTTCTTGTGTAAAATTATCTATGGCGGTGTAGCCTTGGATTTGCTGCTGTAGAATCTATGATGTTTGCGTGAAAACGGGGAGTAGCAAAACTGGATGTGTCATAACCATGTGATATGATAAACCCTGCTGGGTGCAGGCTCAGGACCTGGTGTCAAGCTTATGGGTGATCACGAGTCTTCCCTGGCTTGCTGGAGAAAACCTGTTTGTGGCTCTTTGGTATAGCCAGAATGTCTGCCCTTTCCGTCTGTGTTAATTCATTGCATCTCTCACTGCTTTCAAGTGATAAATTGTCTTGGTATTCATTCAGTCATCAAATCAATGAGGTGGGATGCCTCAGTTTCCCTTTCAACACAACAAATCATGTTTACCATTGCTTGCTGTGATAAGCTTTAAACCTGTTTATATGCAGCATTTATTAGCATTACCGTGAAGTCTTTCGACATGGTGCGTACAGTCACCTCTTACATTGCTTCAAAAGGTCCTTCCCATAAGTTTTACATTTGTATTTTCTCACCAACACCAAGTCGTCTATTTCAAAAGAGCATTTACAAGTATGTTTGTCATACCATTGCTTTTGTTTGGACAGGCTGTCTCTGCAGTTAGCCTGACTCACACCCAGCATGTCCTTTAACTCTTACCTGAACCTTTGTACATGTTCAGTCACAGGCTCCCGTTCTGCCTCCGTGTTCCCTTCCCAGGGTCTCTGGTGAGATCTAAGGATCCCTTCACTTTCATGCAGTATAGAAGATCAAATGAGGGCAAACCCTGCAGCCTCTTGGGACACTTCCCTATAAGCAAATAACATAAGGTAACATTTCAACCCAATCCTGGACCTGCTTGTTCGTGTATATCCCCAGCACAGATTTCAGGGTCCTATTGAATATCTCCACCAAGGCATTTGTCTCTGGGTGATAAGGGGCAGTTTGCACTCCCACACAACATCCGTAACTCACTGAATGATTGGGACATGACCTTTGACCTATGATCTGATAAAAATCTCTTTAGGGCAGAGGTCCCTAAATTGTGGGGTATGCCCCCTCGGCGGGGCACAGAGGAATGTTGGGTGGGCCATGTCAGGCCCCATTGGGGGCAAGGAGGGAGTGCCACCCTGCTCCGAGCTCTGCTCCAGCCCCACTCCCACTCCCTTAGCTGTGACTCTGGCCTCAGCTTTCAGCCCTGTCCCCCCGCTGCCAGCTATAGTTCCTGACTCCGCCCCTTACCCCCGCTCTTGGCCACAGCCTCAGCCCCCCAGCTGCTGTTCCCCACTTTACCCCAGCCACCATGGCCCTGCTATCAGTTTTGGCCTTCAGCCCCTGGCCCTGCTCCCATCCTCAGCGGGGCTGGGGAGAGGTGGCAGGAGGCATTGACAGGAGTAAGGGAAGGAAGTTTGGGGACTACTGCTTTAGGGAAATCCCATCTGCTAAAAATAGCAAAAAGGACTTTGGCTACAGAATCCGCTTCTATGATACTCAGACCAATTGCTTCTAAGTACTTAGTGGCAAAATCCACTATGACCAAGATATATTTTTTCTCCTTTTGGTAGGATGTGGCATAGAGAGCACGATGTCCATTGCTGCCCCGTTTAACGCCTCTTTGATTACAGGCAAGGGGTGTTGAAGGACTTTTTGGAATCCTGTCGGTCTTTTTTTCCTCTGCTGACATAAGTCACAAGATCTGCAAGTCTATTATTAGTCTAAATCCCTGGCCATAAAAAAATTCTTCTTTAACCTATCATAGGTTCTCTGTGACTGCAAGTGACCAGCAAAAAGACAATTCATGGGTAGCAACATTGAGTCCCCACGGTGCTGGCTGCTTGTAAGATTTTCCAGGGCTTTTGACTTTCCTGAGGTGTACTTCTCTGTACAACTTTTCTTCCTCTTCATAAACCATTTCTCCATACTGGGGGCCCCTTGAGGATGTAACCACAGATGCTTTCTAGCATAGGATCTGCTTTTTGTTCATTTGCTACAGGAGACAGCAACTCGCCTTTTAGCTCTGTATGCTGGCTATCCTCCTCTGCTATGTAGGAGTTGGCCTGGACCCCTTCCACACCTGAAACCATGTTGCTTTCTCCCGATAAACTGTGGCTAAGGTTATTCCCTCCCCTATAGCTGCTTCTGTCTCCACAATCCTCTTCTGAGATCACAAAATACTCATTTTTGCTGCAAGTTATTATATTAACTGCTTTAGCCATAGACAAAATATCATTCCCTGTGAGAATTGCTGTTAAAATACTATCCAGCACACCAGCTTTCCAAGTTCCAGCCAGATCTTCCCACTCTGCATGTCCTTTAGCCAGAGGCACAGTGACCTTATCTCATCCAATACTAGTTCAGCATTCTCTCCAGGGAGCATGTGTGACTCTTTAACCATGCTTCCCCTGACCAGAGACATCTGTGCAGTAGTGTCTCTCCATCCAAGACATTATTTGCCATTTCCATTGGCAGCTTTAACGAATTCCATGTTTACCCCCAAAAGATCTGATCTCACAAAATTAATCATATGACCTGTAGATATCTCTTGGGATCCTGTGTTAAGGACAGGTGCATTAAACATGGGCTGGACAGGATGTGGGCTTAGCTTCTTTCCGTTTATGGCAATTATTCCTCAGGTGTTCAGTGGAATCACAGGTGAAACACCTTCTTGAACTGTTCTCTTGTACAGGGAGGGAGTCTGCAAGTGAGAGTTCCAAGGGAGGATCTTTTTCTGAAAATGCCTGCACTCCCAACCACCCTCTCTTCTGAGGGACAAAATGGGACACACTGGGTTTCTGTCTTTCTCTCTGTGAATGCAGTCACAGGATACTTTAGCTTGCATATATGGATGAGTAAGAGACAGCTTTTTGGACCAAATCCAAAGGTTCACCCCAAAGAGCTTGTCTGATTTCTTCAGAATATATGTTCAGGAATTGTCCTTGATCAAGGACAATCAAACAACCGATGATAATTTTCTGAGCCTTTCCCCTACATTTTTATCTAATCACATTTATACAAGTATTCTCTATAATCCTTTTTGTCATGCAGTTTGAGACCTCTAAATTTCAATCTATGCACTTCAGGGGTAATTTGAAACCTTTGCAATACACCTTTTTTAAACTCGTATTTCAAAGCCTGTTCAATGGGCCTTTCATTAAATACATTCAATGCTTTTACCAGACAGTGTGGCGACGTCCACTACTTCCACTAGCTATATAAGTATGCACTGTGTGAAAAACTGTTTCCTTTGATCAGTTTTGAATTTGCTACCTTTTTAATTTCATGGAATGTTCCTTTTCCCTTTTCTTGTAAGTCAGGGAAACAGAAGTATGATGCTGGCAAAACCGATGTCAGCTTAGGCTAAGGCTCCCATGCCTCACTTGGATACTGACTAACATGGACCTGAAGTCACGGTGGTTCACCTGTGTTTTACTATTGTTAAAATAGATATTAGAAGTATAAAAAAGTGCTTAGTGTTTAGACTTTAGTGAATAGTGGTAAATTGCTGCATTCATTAATCTCACAACATCTGTAGCCCCTATATTGTAAAGTAATAGTTAAGCCTGTGTATTATAAGCCTGTGTAATCATCAGACAGGAAAGAGACATTTATTAGTGTGAAATGCCTGTCTCCAACAGAAGGGGTATGTGCTGCCCCACCAGGAAGGCCCATCAACACCAGACTATCGATTGTGGAATATCAAAGAGACAAAAAACTTTGACGACTGCTCTCCTCCTCCTCAGGAAGAGGAGATGTGCAAGTGAATTCCTCACATCAGCTGAGTTTGCAACAGGAAGCAGACCACAGGGGTGGGGAGGAGGGAATAAAAATCCCTAACAAAGAGAAACTGTATCTTTATGCTGCTTGGACTATGATGGGCAAGGAATTGCTTTGCATTAAAAAAAAAGATCCCCAATGCTTAGCCTGTGTTAGTCCTGAAGCACAGAGTGTATGGCAACACAGCAATTACACATGTGCAGGTGGCTCAAGTCAGCTGACTCAGGCTCATGAGGCTCAGGCTGTGCAGCTGTAAAATTATTGTGTAGACGTTCAGGCTTGGGCTGGAGTCCCAGCTCTGGGATCCTGGCTGTATGCCAAGCCCAAATGTGGACAACGTTTAGTCCTGCAGCCCAAGCCTGTCAGCTGAACCAGGCCACCCATGGCCATTCCCTGGGTCTTTTATTCTAGTGAAGATGTACCCACATAGTTTGCTTATTCTAACTGCTTCTGTTACTTAAGTTCCAATAAGACTGCAGTTCATTTGTGTGTGTATATGTTTACCTGCTTTAACCTTGTAACTCCTTTCCTTTTCCTATACAATAATTCTTCAGAAAGTCTGTTATAGGATTGGCTACAAGCTTGATCTTCTGTGTGAGATCTAAGGTGCAACTGACTTGGGGAAGTGACTGGTCCTTTGGGACTGGGAATAACATGAATATTGCTGTGATCTTTGGTATAAAAAATCAAGAAGATCACATCCTACCGTCCAACAATATAAGAGTGCTGATGTTGGAAGTGACCACCATCTTGTTATTGGGACAATCCAAATAGAACTAAAGAAGGCAGCACCATGCAAGGCAGAGGATATGTATGGTACTAGAAAGTTAGCAGATTCAGCAGTGAAGGTGCATTTCAAGTGGCAGATGAACAACAGATTTGAAGAGTTACAGACACTGATCAATGACAGAGAAGAACAATGGCAATTTTTCAAAGAAGTATGTGTGGATGCAGCCAGGATTACAGTAGGAGTGAGAAGGTCCAAGAAAGCAAAATGGCACCAACCAAATACATGAAGGCTTGTTGGAGAGAAAAAGAATTAAATAAGATAATTCAACAGGAATGAGACAGTAGCAAAAGAGCTATTCTGCAACAAGAATACGTGGTCAAAGACAAAAACATTAAAAGATCAGCTAGAAGGGATAGGAGAAAATGGATGGAAAACAAAGCAAGAAAAACTAAGGAAGTGTACAGGAGGAATTCTACAAAACTTCTAGTATCTAAATGGCTGAAATCAGAATTATCAAACCGCTGTGGCATCGTGAAGACATGAGATGACAGAATTTTAACCACAGAGGAACAAGGAGCCTGATGGATGGAACATTTCCAAGCTGTGCTCAGCCAGCCAGAACCATGAACATAACACTGATAGATGTGAAGAAATAGTGAATTTACTTATACCACTGGGCATAAATCACTTTTGAAGAAATAACTGAGGCCATAAATCCACTGAAGAGTGTTAAAGCACCAGGCTATGATAAAACATATGCTGAAATGTTAAAAGCTAGAAAAGAAGTGATGTGAATCAGATGTGCAGGTTGTACAAAATGGTTTGGAAAGAGGAGATCTGTCCTAAAGATCGGAGAAGAAGCTTTGTCTGTATAGTTCCTGAAAAAAAGGAACCAGTTGATCTGGGATAACTGGAGAAAAGTGACACTCCTATCTGTACTTAAAATACCAGCAGAAGACAGTTTTAAATTGCACTGATTTTATTAAAGCATTTGACAGTGTCCACAGAGAAGCCCTCTGGAAGATCCTGAGACATTCTGGAAAAGATTGCAGTCTGTCCCGATGCTGCCTTCAGACTCAGCCTGCAAAACTTTCATCAAATTAACAAAGACATGAAATGGTTTAAGATTGTTACTGGTGTAACGCAAGGTGCATACTATCCCCATTTCTCTTCTGCATTTCTCTTTTGTGATGAGAAGAATATGGTTGCTGCTGAGGACACTGGTATTGTTTGGGCAAGAGATAAGCTGGAGAACCTAGATTTTACAGATGATAGTCATATTGGATACTAATATGAATGGAATGAAAAAGATTAGTTATGAGCATAAAAGTAGAAGCTGACTAAGTGGGACTTCATATATGTATGCAGAACTCCAAGATCATGTAGATGGGAGAGAATACTGTGAACACGGACAGATGTATGATTGATGGAGAAAAATACAAAAAAGTTGATGACTTGGTTTATCTTGGAAGTACAATATCTGCTAATGCTAATTACTAAAGTGAAGGAAAGAATTGGCAAAGCAAGTGGATAATTTTCTTATTTGTCAAACACTTGGAAAAGTAAGAAGATACATCTACACACTGAAATTAGATTGTACAATACTACTGTCCTTCCAACACTACTGTACACGTTGGAAAATGTGGCAGACGTTGGAAGTACACAACAGGAAGATGAATACGTTTCACCAGCTTTGTTTGAAAATTTTGGAAACTCAGTGCTTACATAATCTCTCCAGTGTGGAAGTGTTGCACTGCACAAGTCAGTGGAGACCGTGGACTCAGCTAGACAGATATAACTATGGTGGTTTGGCCATGTCATCAGGCTACCCCAAGACAGAAGCACAAGGTGTATCTTAGATTAGATTCCACGTAGAGCAAAGAGAAGGCATGGAGGATAAAGAATGACATATTGCAGGACAACTGGAAAAAACGTGTTGCCATCATGGAGACATTTTACAATTGAGTCAACCATCTTGTTCTGGACAGGCAGCAGTGGGAAAAATAAGTTGCCTCATGTGCCACTATGCACAGGAGATTCTAAGTCTAAGTAAATCTTAGATGGGCAGCATTTGGCCCACTAATCTTATTCACTATGTCAAGTTTTCTTTATTTTGCAAATCCATGTGTGAAAGTCTAATTATTTTAATCTGCATTCTCAGACATAAAAGGTAGTAAAATAGATGATGTTTCTGAGTAAATGCTAATGTCATTCTGGTATTCAAAGATTTAGTATTTGCAGTATTTATCGTATTTTAGCTTTGCTCCCAGTTTTGTTCCTGCTAAACATTCTTCAAATTTGGCATCCATTTCCTGGCTTTGAGCTTCAGTGAACAGATTCTTCCAATCTCCAACAGTACCTGCAAAAGAGCAATGAAATAAACTAATAACTATTCCTGGAAGTATAAGATCATATGTCAGGTAGACAAAAATGAAATGCTGACACAAACAGTTGGGGAATGACTGAACTTATTGTCACATTTCAAATCAACATGAGGTTTGAAACATATATGAATATTGATTGTGTTCTTAAAGTTTTAGATTAAAGAAAATCCTTCACACTAAATTGTACAGGTATATGTTCATGCATCTTTTATGACCAAAACATTTTCCACAGAACTAATATTGTGAAAGAACAGCACTCAGTGCCTCCTGGTGATCATCTGGTTAGGGATGTCCATTTAAGAAAAGAAAATTCATTTTCAGCTCTGAATTAAACACATTAATCCTGCATTGGGGAGCTCCTAACAAAAGTCACAGCAGTCATGTATCTTACCAAGCCCTTTAAATGTTAATTAGCTCCCATGACCAATTTGGATGCCTGCTTTAAACTCTATGACTATCATCGCTCTATATAAACGTACCTTTTCTGAAAATGACAGGAGCAAATTTGCCATGTGTTTTTTGGGATTTGTTGCTCATTGACTGGAAGGTGGCATTGTCTCCAATAGACTGAATCATCTCCTCAGGCAGAGAGAACCCCAAAAATTCAGCTATTTGTTTCACTCCTCCATGTAAATTCTGAAAAACAAGCATGTGCTGGAGTTATATCTGAGTTAAAAGCAAACATGCCAGACATTTTTCCTTTGTCTTGCCAAATAAATGTAGTTGATAATATTCTCATTCATACAAAGGGCAGCACATTAGAGGAATACATTAAGTTCAGCGGCAGAAGGTTGAAGGAATGTGTAGGAGAGTAGAGTTAAAAGCTGGACAAATGGTCAGGCCTAAGTTACAGGGAACAGGGTCAAGGCACAGGCAAACCTTGTTTCTGCTAATTGGTATGAATTCTCGTTAGAGTGTGTTATCTCTCTTCTTTTCCTTCCTTCCTGGCCATCTGCACACGGGATGAGAATGAGGCAAACTATCGCCACTTCTGCACAAGGCCTTTGGTGGAAAGAAAGCATTATCTTCCTTCTCCCCCTGGCATACCTTTATTTCAAAGAATGTTAGTGTAAAATGTATAGGTTTTAAGGTGATGTGCCTAACCTCTGTATGGTAATCCTGTAAACAACAAACAGTGGCGGAGATAATTGCATTCATTATGTAGTTGTTAATATTCATTTTATAGATGTCAGTGTAACCAAATAAGGGTCTATGGGGAATTGTTGGAAATGTATACATTTACATGCTTTTATGGATAAAAGAATTGTAAATTAACACCCGCGTTGCTCACTCACGGTGTCGAGGTCGAACAAGCAGGCAATAAAGGGTTCCGTCTCCCCAGTCCGCCCCAGGGACAACCTGTTTGGTTATTTCTAACAGAATGTGGTTACTTTAGATAAGATTTTGGAATCTGCCTCCCTTTGCCAAATGGAAAGATGTTAAGTAAATACTCTCAATCTGCATTTCTCTCCTCATTTTAGTATTAATTACTACTGATAACATTTATCTAGGAGCATCAGTTAGTATTGTTCTGTACAAGCATTGGTATTACCTACCCCAGAAAATTTACGATTTAAGATCCTCAAACTGCAAACATGCACATGCTTAATTTTAAGCATGTCAATAGTCTCACTGAAGTCAGTGGGACTACTCTCATGCATATGCTTAATATTGCAAGATAAAGGCTTTCACGCTTGAGGAGGGAGTTGCGCTAGTAGCCAGTGGAAAAACAAACAGACTGCAACATCATATGCCTGTTTTCTCCCAGCCTTTGAAATGCACAATAAGGTTTTCCCTGGGACAAAATGAATATTGGATGGAACAAAATACTTGAGATGTACTGAAGGGAGCAATTCTGTATCAGAGCACAGTACATGACCTAATAGGTCTTTTCCATTTTTAAATTTCTACACAAAGTTACCTCTTTCATTTCTTCATACGTGATGATCATCACATTCTCTTCATCCATGTGTTTGCTCCAGGCAAGAGCATGGTCAAAATATGAGCTCCAGCAGACTAAAATGAAATTACAGCAGACAGGTCAAAAACAGAAGATAATTTACAGTATATTTAAATTACCCCAAGATGAAATTTGCAGGCTAACTTCAATATAGAGTCCTGGAGAGCTTAGATCTTCTAACCCTTCAGTACAATGTTCTTAGTTGTTGGTTAGTTGGTTGGTTTTTTTGACAGATGTTATTTTGGAAGTCATTCATTCCAGATTTAACTTTTCATTTTCTTCTTCTAACTATATTTTCATAATCAAACCATACAGTTTCTGCATGACAAGTTTTAAAAAACCTGCTTACAACAAATTATTACTTCAATACATTTTATAGTAATCAGTAACACAGCCATGTGTGTATAATCAATCTATCACAGAACCAGGTTAATATTGCACTTCTCAAATGGTAAAGTTAAAAAATAATCCCAGCAACACAGATTTAAGATCCTGCAAATACTCACCATATGAATAATTTTCTTGGCTTTAGTGGGATTATTAATGTGAGTAAATTTTACTCACATGTGACAGTGTTTGCAGGTCAGGCCCTTACAAAATATTAACAATTGGTTTCCACCAGTATAATTCATTTTCCAATAATTGTTTACTAGAATATGGCACAGATTCTTTGATGTATTAAGTTTCCTCCATTTGCAGCAGAGGCTGTCAGACAACTTTTATTATGGTTCCAATTCTCTGCCCAGCTCAGCCAAAGTACCTTCAAGCAGCCTCAAGGCTACTCTAACCTATGGTAAGAGGCAAGGTCCCCCAGGGGCTATTCACTAGCTAAGATAAGTCTCCTGGCACCACCCCTTTGCCGCAGATAGCCGTAGAACAGTACACGAATCAAGTATGCCAGATTTGCATCCACAGAAAGCTCCCCTACATCAAGGGATTTCTTAGCTGGCCAGATCTAGTTGATTTCTGGCTTCTTTCCTGACAGAATTGCACAAAAAGGAGTGAGATAAAGAGACTGTCTATATTGTACATAGACACAGAAAAATTGAGAATTTTTTTTAAAAGAAAGAATTTTAAATGTTTGACCTCAGCTTATCAGCAACTTCTCAAAGTCCCTGAAACCCACCTCAGCGTCAGAGCTGCTAGTAAGACATAGGGGTTGGCTCAATATTTTGCTAAAATGCAGTTCATTATGTAAATTAAATATGTAAAACAAGGCATCCTCTTACTAAACAGATGTTTTCCTGGGTGCATACCGTACCCTCTCTTACTTTAGGAAACAAAATGCATTTTTAATGCTTTTTAGTCATTTTAACTCTGCCAAGTCAGCAGTTAGGAGAGTACAAGCTGGAATCTATTGTATTTTGGGCTTACCATCATCAAAATAGTTTGCCAAATTGGAATTACAGGTGAGTGAGGTTGTACAGATGTTACTAAGGGTGCAATTTGGCCTGCAGAGTCCGTGTCGCTGGTGGTAGTGGTGGTGATGAAGAAGAAAAGAACCCAGCCCAATTCACAAATCTCAGATGGAATTTTAGGAGCTGGCAGTTATATAAAACGTTGTTTATTTGTAAGCATAGCACCTTTGATCTAGAGGTAATAAAGAGATGTGCACAAAATCCACAATGCCATTTTTACAGTCTCTTGCCCCGCTTCCCCTCCACAGCTTTCATTTGAATTCTAGGATTGCTCTCACTGTTGTTTTCCTTTGGTTTGTTTGAGCCTGATTGCTATGAAGCTCCCTGACATGACAGGAAATCTGCAACTCATGTCTGTTTCCATAACTCTGACAGTGTGAACTCTCTTTGGAATATTATTCCTTCCAACAAAATAGTACTATTTATCAACATATAATAGAGAGAACAATACTGAATTCTTCAGTTTTCAGAGATGGGTTTATCTATTTCAGTTGTAGCTCAAAAGCCCTGCTCAATTATTAATAGATAAAGGGCCAAATTTTCAGAAGTGCCTAAGAGACCTGGAAAACCTAAACCCCATTTTCAAAAGCGATTTACATATTATGGGTAAAAAGGTGCCTGGTGGAATTTTCAAAAGTGCTTGAAGCCTATGGGAATTAGGTGCCTAGGTGCTTTCTGAAATCTCACTAGCCATCTATCTGCATCTTTCGGCATTTAAATGTTCCCAGTGCTGAGCACTGTGCCAGGGTTGGAGGAGAGAGAAGTACCTTCAACTCCCCAGCACCAACTCCCCTGCCTTCCCCAACCCAGATTAGTTTGAATCCATCTGGGATTAATTTTAACACGATGATCACAGATTCACTTTTTGAACTGCAAATCAAAAAATAGTTGAGAACATTATACTAGAGTGTTTATAAATTCACTGAAAACATAGCAAACATCTAATAACTGTACCTTCTCCACACATGAACTTCTGAAAGAACTCATCCCAGGAGCTGATATTTGGAAGCCCAGGATTTTTGTTGTAGAAGTGGTAATAGGATACAGCTGCATCCTTTGGATTTCGAAATACCACCAGTATCTTTTAAAACAACAAAGGCAAATGAGTGCTTGGTATTTTGAGGTAATCTTTGATCTCAAGGATCCTGCATTATAAACATATCAGCTCTTACAGGGACTGAAATTTGGAAAGCAAGGCCCCAATCCTGCAGGCTGCTTTGTGTGGACAGACTTTACACCTCAGTGCATGAAGCCCCCATGAAGTCATGGGGGCTGTATGGAGCAGAAAGGGCTATTCCATACATCACCTTGCAGGACTGCGATCTTAGATTTTACCCCATATGTAAATTACAAACAGCAGTCAGTAAAAACTGAATTCCACTTCTTATTCTGTTGTGAAAGATGTAGTGAAATATGTCAGACTATGGGATCTGAGGAAACCACATAGAAAACTAGAGTTCGTCAGTAATTTTTCAGTGAAATGTTTTTTCACCAGAAAATGCTGATTGGCCACACCAAATGTTTTCCTAGAAATGTATTAGTTTCTGGTTAAAATGAGAGAGACACACACACATATCCCAGAATAAACCAAAATCCCAGCAGTTAGCGCAGTCACCTGGGATGTTAGACATCAAGGTTTGAGTCCAGATTCCCTCTCTCTCTGGTTTTTCACAAAAAAATTCCAAAGTTCTCAATTATATCACAATGCAGAACAAATAATTCAAGGTTTCAGCATTTGGTTATTGTGAAACTGAATTCCAGGTTTTCCAGAGAACTTTTGCCAGGGGAAAACTAGGAGTTGCTTGGAAAGTGGATAACATCTTATTATTATTAAGTTAATAATTATTAAGATTATGATTATTATTATTAAAATGTTTACTTACCTTTACTTTAGTTTCAAAAACAGTCTTGGGAATATTATCATAATGGAGATGTGTGCTGAAAATACGTGGTGAGGGCAAATTTTTTATTTTCTAAAGCAAAACAAGAAGTACAAGTGAAAAAAGGGAGCCACAACATCTCTACCTCAAAGACGTTGACAATTTACAATATGTACACATTTACTCTAAAAATATCTATTTTGCATGGAAAGAATTTTATTGGTAATTGTTAAATTGTAGTCTCTCTTCTTGGTTCTTCTCGTCCTTCATAATGTCATCTAAATAACATTATTAAAGCCTAATTTCTGCAAAATTGTATAACTTTAGCAGATTCCAAATTCGTCCCAAAGCAGCTAGGATAGAGAAGCCATATAGTTAAAGAAAGCTGTTTGTATTGTTCTTGCTATTAATTAATTAATTAAACAGGCCTAGCTTTTGTCCCATTTTACATGGAAACATTTAGGCCCAAAGCAGCAGAAAAAGAGCATTCACCTGTAGCTGCCACTGCAGAAAACACACACACACAGGGACTCTACACCTCATGGGCATCACAGACAGGAGCTCCAGGGTGGATCACAGAAGAGATAAGCATTTTCTCAGTGTAAGTGAACAGAAGAACAACAGGCTATGTCAGCTACTCCTTTGTATCTTGTAGTAGCCACTGCTTTCTAGCTGTGCGTCAGTTGCTCCTGTTTGAGGGATTTTCCCTCAGTTCTGCAACATTGGCTCAGATTTTATTCAGATTTTGCTTGTTATGTGATCACATTATGTCTTTCTTAACTGAGGTTCTCAAATATTTACAAACACCAACGAAGTAAGTCTCACAATACCTCTATGACAAAGACAAATAATATCTCTGTTTTACAAATGAGGAAACTGAAGAGAGGTTAAATGTCTTCCCTAAAGCCAGACATAGAGCTGTGACTCCCAATCCTGTGCATTACTTATAAAAAAACAAAGAAAAGTAACAATTCATCAGGTGTTACTACTCATGGTTTGTAATTATCACACATGCGCCCACACACAGTTAGAGTCACATGGGTCCCTGATCCTGCAGACCTAAGCATATGCTTAACTTTATTTTGGAAAAATCACACCTTCTTCCTGATTTTCCTCTATCCTAACAATCAGCTAGCAATTTCATTAACCTTTTCCCCACAATTTTTTTTAAAGGCATCCAAAATGTACAGTACAACATTTGAAATTCTAATATAGCAGCACAGGGTCAAGATAAGAGTTAAATTAAATTTTGTTCTTTTTGTACACAAAAGTCCATTTTATTTCAAATCATACTTGTCTGTCTGTGTTTCAATATTTTATAGTATTTCCCCACATACAAAAAGTAATTGAGTGAATTAACTTCAAATTTCTTGATGTGGATGTGTATGTAAAGTGTTTTGTTCTTATATGAGATACTGTAAAATACAGATATTTAAAAATACGGCATGCTAAAAATAAGCTTCATGAATTAGTCCATACCAACCTGAAATTTTTCTGGAGCTCCAAATTCAATCATTTGTATATGCCGTCTTGCTGATACCTCCTCCTCATTCTTTGAAACTGCAGATGCCAAATCATTTAAAATCTGTAGAATCCAATTAGTTCCTGAAACATACAATAACTGTGTGAAGGAGCCAAGTAGGGATTTCAGAACTGTAGCCTGTTACACTTTCTAGCACAACTTTCTGAAGAGTTATTATACTGGTGCTCCATATAACTTGTAAGAGTTGTAAGTACCTAATTTTCAGACAGAAGCGTGATTTTTACATTGAGTGGGTCTCTTTAATGCAACGTTAAGGGTGAAAATGAAATCCTGTGCCTTGGTAATTATGTTATATATTCCCCTAACAACTGTATTTTATTTATGTTGCCTGTATATGTGTAATGCCAATCCTGGTAAGCACTTTGGGGCTGCTGCTTCTGCTATATACAGCTCATAAACACAGTGTATGGAGATGTCTACACTGCAATAAAAAACCCATGGCAATGAGTCTCACAGCCTGGGTCAATTGAGTTGGGCTTGTGGGGCTCCGGCTGAGGAGCTAAAAATAGCAGTGTAGATGTTCGGGCTCAGGCAGCAACATGGGCTCTAAAACCCCGCAATGGAGGAAGGTATCAGAGCCCAGGCACGAATGTCTGCACTGCTGTTTTAGTTCAGTGTTCCAAGCCCTGCAAGCCCAAATCAACTGACCTGGACTTCAAGACTTGGGGTTGCGGGTCTTTTATTGCAGTACATGTTGCGGCTTAGAAAGAACCCGGGACCTGCTGCTACACAAAATTCTCCTTCATGGAGAATAAGGTGACCAGATATCCCGATTTTATAGGGACAGTCCTGATATTTGGGACTTTTTCTTTTATAGGCGCCTATTACTCCCACCTCTGTCCCAATTTTTCACACTTGCTATCTGGTCACCCTAATGGAGAAGGAGGAATGCATCTTTACTGCAGGACTGAAGACAAGAAAAGTGAAGGTAAGTGATTATGAGGTGCTCCTGCAATGCCCTCAAACTGCCACCCTGTTTTTTCTCCATTCCCCAGTCAGCTCAGGTACGATACATGTGCTTCCTTTTGGTTTGGTAGGAAAGAGTAGAGCACGACCGGTGCTCAGGAGTAGCAATCTGAGGCAAAAATGAGTATTGCTAGGAGAGGAAGGGCTTTGTACAATGATCACACGATTGCTGCAAGGGCACTCTCATGAGTGGTGGGAGATCCCAGATCAAGTCCCTTCTTCTCATCAGGAAGAGGGGGAAATTCAGCTGGGACTCTCCCACATCCCAGATGAGTATCCTAAACACTAGCCAAAAGATTCATAGATGCCAAGGCCAGAAGGGACTGTTGTGATCATATAGTCTGATCTCCTATATAACACAGGCCATAAACATCCCCAAAGTAATTCCTAGAACATATTTGTTAGAAAAACATGATCTGCCCCTTCCCACTGACAAGTCATTTTATGTGGAGTTGGGCTGCCTCTGAGTACACCTACTGGCTCGGGCCCTACAGATGAGACAGGTGTGGCAATGCCTATCTGCCTCTGGCTTGCAGATTGTGGTGGAGCTTAGGTGTGAAACAGGCACCTGGATGCCTCCCTGAGGCATCAGTGCACTTGACCAGAGGAAGAAACATGGGTGTCTAGGAGACTTTTACAGGAAACATGGAAGTGTTGCGTAAATTTAGATGTCTACAGGATTAGGCAGCAGCTGAACAAGGGGGTTGTAAAATGGAATGGTACCTAAAACTAGGACTTAGGTGTCTAAATCTGGGATCTGCACATCTACATTCCATTGCAGATCTGGGCCAAACAGACACCAGTGTAAATGTCACCAAGTCTTCTGAAAAACCATCAACTTTGGGCTGAAAACAACTGTGATAAGTGCACTGAATGGCATGTATCCTCCCCAACGTGGTTCTATTGCACCCATAACCCAACGGCACGTGAGAGGGGAGATTCTGCCAAGCAGGACAGCAAGCTGGACCATGAGGGTTAAATCCCATCATGAGTTTTGGTAACTCAGCTGGGAATGTCTCCCTGAGCCAAGGCAATCAGGAGTAAAACACGGTTACTACCTTTTTATAATGGCTGTTCTTCAAGATGTGTTGCTCATGTCCATTCCAAGTAGGTGGGTGTGCACCTCTTGCACAGTTGTCGGAAGGTTTTTTCCCTAGCAGTACCCATCAGGACAACTCTGGGGTCCACTAGAGTTGCACCAATATGGCACTGTATATAGGGGCCCACCGACTCACCACCTCTTTTGGTTCCTTCTTGCTGGCTGGCTCTGACAGAGGGGAAGGCAGGTGGGTCTTGGAATGGACATGAGCAACACATCTCGAAGAACAATAGTTATAAAAAAGTAGGTGACCATTTTTCTTCAAGTGCTTGCTATGTCAATTCTAGGTAGGTGATTCCCAAGCTGAATGCCGGAGGAGGGGTCAGAGCTCAATTCCCTTAGCTGTGGGAGGATCAAGGTGGATGTTTTTCACAGAGCTTTTGTAGTGCTCTTGATAAGGGGTACTGCCACTCACAAAGGAACTTCTGGCATCAGAATGTCCACCACAAGGTCCACTGACTTCATCACCTCCTCCACCTGAAGCCCCATTTTCTGGGCCATGTTCCATAGCAACTCCTTATAGGCCCTGTTGTCCATGGAGGGTGGTCCAGCTGATGTACCCGCCACTGCCTCATCTGGTGACGAAGAGGAGTATGCCTTGGGCAGGACCTGTTCCTCTTGATCCTCAGGCTCGCAGGGCTCCCCCTTGAATGGGGATGTTAGGTACTGCACCTGGATCAGTCACGATGCCAGTTTCCACCTCCCTCTCAGTGCTGACTTTGGTGCCGCATGGCAACCAATGGCTCCCTGGTGACGGGGGAAGACATCCCTCCAAGGCGAGGGACTGAGGGACTCAGATGGTAAGCTCATGGTGTCCAGAACGGCCATTGCACTGGGAGCTGCCACTGCATTGGCCAAGATCCCATAAGGGGAACTTGTCCCAACTCCTGTCCATACCGCCATCTTTTCGAGCAGTGCCTGCCATGATGGGAAGTGTATGGCTCAGCATCCGAGTTGGAAGACCCCGAGTCAGCACAAGGACCATGGCAGTGCTAAATGGGACAGAGCCAGAGACTGCTGCCATGGAGACAGCAATAAATGCCTCATCATGGCCGGTTTGCCTCTAGATAGCACCGCAATCTTCTGCATTGCCAGAGGTCTTACAACTGCGGCTCTGACATGGCAAGAGACCGCTGTGCTGTCATGGCTATCAGGTCTCCAGCCACCTCAAATGTGTCCTGGGTGGTCAGAAGATCCAACTACTCCACCTGACTTTCCTTTGCTGCGGAGTCCACAGGCACTGGACTCAACACACCCTTCTGTGGGTCTGGAGTCAACTGTGCTGCCACAGATGGAATAGGTACTGTGAATCCTTGCCCTGCGTGCACTCTGCTAATGTCCTTAGTTGTCAACTTCACCGTGGGTGAGCACCCTCTGTCAGTTTTCTTATACCTCTTGCAGAGAACCAGTGAGTGGGAGCTGTGCCGGGACAACTCTGGTGCCAATGAGGAGCAGTGCCTGGTGTCTCTGGGTGCTGAGGTGTTCTCTGGCCCCGGAGACTCTCTGATTTAGGGTGGTATGCTCCACACCAAGGTGCTGGCCTGATGGTTTGGGGGTGAAGGAAGTGAGGAAGTGCTTTAGTCTGACCCTCCCTCTCCTTCTTGGTCCTTGGTCTGAAATCTCCACAGATCTTACACCTGTCCATCTGATAAGATTCGCCTAGTTATTTCAAACAGGAGACATGTGGGTTGCCCTTAGGCATAAACTTATAGCAAAACCCACACGGCTTAAACCCCTGGGTCAAGGCATACCCTGGATCCCCAGGGAGGGAAAGAAATAAAAGGGGGATCCACAAACTTAACTGTAACTACTAACTGCCAACTACTGATCACTAAACTAATCTAACTATTTACAGGTATCTACATTGCAAGACACTAGGGAAAAGCTTGCCGAAGCAAGAGAGAAGAGTAGCATCAATGACTGTCACAGGCAGAAAGAAAGAACTGAAGATATGGCAGGTCAGCAGAGATGTCATAGTGGCACAACTCCAGGGCGCGCCTGAGTCGACCTGTCAGGTACTGCTACAGGAAAAATCTTCCTCAGACTGTGCACACAGCACACTCACACCTACTTGGAATCATCATGAGGAAGCACTCAAAGAAGAACTGAGCCTAATGATGCTAAATACCATTAAAAAAAAAAAAAAGCTGACCTATCTTCACAAGAAGGGGAGACAGAGTTTTGCTAACAAAAACCAGAACAGTGAGCTCTGGCGGTATGAGAGATGCTCCTTTCCTGTTTCTTTACAGTTTACTGTTAAGCTACATAAAGGGAATGTGGCCAGGGATTTCCCTGATTTGTGTTGTTTTGGTGGAATAAAAACCCTGTAAATAAATGTAAATCTCTAAATGTATTTTACCTAGATCTCCTATGAACTGTCTCTTTGCAATTACTCAGTCTATGGCACTGCCAGAAAAAATTTCAAGCTTCAACAATAGTTTTTTTAGTAAGTGGAATTATAATTTAAGTGCTTTCTCATACATACCTACAATACTGCTATGGTAACAGCATAATTTATTTTATTTTTTTAGATACTCTGATTAAATTTCCTATATGACCTGAATGGAGATCACTTATTAGCCAATCAGATTCCCTTTCAGTTTTCTTAGAAGAATCTTCCTTTTCTGCTGCACCAAGTAAACGCCTTTCTTCCTTCATATTCCTCGTCAAAACACATTTCCTACAAAGCCTTTCCTTGCAGGATCCTATTCCCATCTCAAGTTCATGTCATCTCTTACAGTCATCACAGATATTTGACATCTAAGCACTTTTCTTTCAGTTTTGCACTAAGAAGTCCACACTTACCGCATTTAGGATAAGCAACTAGGAACACATCATCTTTTCTTACTTCCATAGTGTCCAATGCTTGGAAGGTCTCAGCGTGACACAGCATAGCAGGATATAGCACGCCCTTGTAGGTGACTAGCAGCTCCTCGGATTTTTTCCCTTTAACTGCATCAAGAACTTTGTCTAGTTCCCTAGTAAAGCTGTATGTAGCCATGCTTGGAGCTTGCTGGGCCTTTTACCAGACTTTTCCGTTATACTGTGTGTCTCTAGTATTCTCTCAGTTTAGAGGCTGACTAGAAACTCTTACATATGAACTCACTGGTTTAGCCTCACCCAGTTTCTCTTGCCCAATGAGGGAAATTACAACTAAAAGAAAGTCTTGAATTACAACCTCCTGATATGAACTCTTGGCCATAAGCTGTAAATGATTGTACTGGGAGGAGTAAGTGGGCTAAGGGGGAAGGACAAATCATGCTGATTCAGTCCCTCAGGCTGTAGGTGGAATGGTAACACTCTTTCACCTAACCCTCCCAGCTGTTAAGTTTCTATCTAATGCAGGGGTCGGCAACCCGTGGCTCCGGAGCCACATGCGGCTCTTTTGATAGTAAAGGTTGCCGACCCCTGATCTAATGTAAAACAATCCCTTTATCAGCCTGGGAATTGCTGATATAGAATCATGCTGCGTGAGAACTATGCATACTATTTGCGTGAGAACTAGAAGTTGCAAAACTGGATGGGTCACGACAATAACAGGAAAGAGAGGATTAAAGGCAGATGGGGTAACTGCTTCTCAGAATTACAGAATTACAGTGGTTTTACAAAAGAGGTTGGGATTTCTTCATAGTAAACATTATGCCTAACTTTTTCCTATAAACCTACTATTGATACCTAAAACCTGAAATTGGCTAAAAATCCTGACAATCTTCACTGCAAAGGCTGGATACTTCAGTATCTACTATTAACCCTCCACATAAGAATCTGTCACTCCATAAGGGACTCAACAGAATCCAATCAAGCCCATTCACCAATATCATTCAGAGACTCCACATTTTAGATATAGGTCAGAAATTAATTTTACTATGTCCAGTTGTGACATACCAGGGAACAATCCAGATTGGGGCGGGGGGAAGTGTCACCCCTGCCCTACACCTCTGGGTGCCTTACAATGCCTTGCTGACGTAGCTCCTACCTGGGCTGTTCATATGTAAGCCCCACCTTGAGTGTCTGCATGTAACTGCAGCCAGCCAGCTGCACCTGGCTTTCACAAATCTTGGTCAGTGCTTAATTTGTGCTGGGATTTGCCAGGGTTGAGCCCCGGCACCTCTATCTTGGCAGTTCATAGCCCCGGCACCTCTGAGCTTGCTGCATCAATTCTTTCATGTGCATAAAAGATTCAGGCAGAAGCAAAACACTCCACCTCCACTCACGTCACTCAGCTGCCAGAGAAACATCTCTGGAGAACTGCGCTGCTGCTTGCAAGATGTGCAAGTCCCGCCACCCCAGCACCTCTTGCTTGAGGTTTCACACCTCTTTCATTACAAATTAAGCACTGATCTTGGTTATATCTCAGAGTGACCCCAACATACCCGCAGCCCTGGATCTTCGCCCAGAAATGTATGTCCCATGCTGCCCAGTCCTTTCCTGGACAGTACAAATATATTAAATTAATTATTCCTTTCATGGAATGACATACCAATTTATTATTTTAAATAGCTACCCAGACACTTCAATTTAAACACACTGCATTAGATTCAACAGTAAAACAAAAAGACAGATTTTAAGTGAGTTCAAGCAATGAGGCATAGAAGTCAAAAATGGTTGCAAGAAAAATAAAGATTAAACACTTACTAGTATCTACTTAAGACACTATCTTAGTTGCCACTATCTTAGTTGCAAAGCAAACTTTCTCACCACTTGCTTCAGCAGATTACTGAACAAACTCGCAGGTCAGGACTCTTTCCCCAGAGTCCAACAGCTTTCCTTTTGTCTTCTCAGGTGCAGAGAATGGGGGGGCGAGGTGCGAGAGAGGTACTGTGGTGAGTTTGTCCATCCTTTTTGTAGTTTCGTCCCCATCTTAAAAAACATTCCAGCTGAGAACCAAAAGACAAAGAGTCTATGTAGAATGATATTCCCTGCTGTTTTTTTCCCCACCTGTGAACTTCCTTTGTTTTCCCTCCCTGTTTGATGACTCTGTTTACTGCTTAAATGGAAATTAAGGCAGGCACACATTCCTTCCATTGTTTAGGACAGACCTTACTTCTGCCTGGGCATGGCTGTGGAGTTTGGAACATGTGTTAATAAAACCATACAGGGGAATCTTGTAACTTAAAATATGTGTGGCAACATCGTACGTGAGTAGGACAATACTGACTAGCAAATTATGTGTTTTCAAATGATATCTTACAAGGCATATTTTGTACAAAGATTATTACAATACTATCTAGACTGTGAATACAGGGTGTATTCTGAAACACTAATATAAGCATGTGGGGGAGAGATCCATGTCCCCAAATGTGAAAAGAGCCTTGCAAGGCAGGTTTGGGATCCCCTTGTGCAAGGTATGTGCAGAAGGGTGGGTATCCAGGCCCAGCAAAATGCTAGGTTTATAATTCATATATACAATAGGGAAGAGTTGCATTTTTGTAAACTATGTAGCACCTAGTGAAGGTTTGCCCACAACTAAGTGGAGGATAAGTGAAGATAACAAAGACAAAGTTAAATTTAGAGTTAGTAACTTACCTGAGAATTTTCAGACTTATTGTAGTTTAGGGTCCCCATCTCATGGACAATCCCCGCCTCTCTATCTTCCATTGTAGGCTCTTGAACTCCAGTATCACTCCCTTCTATCTAAAGATTCTCCTCTCCCTCCTTCTTCTTTCTCCTTGCTCTGTAGACTGTGCACCTCCCTCACCCACCCTAACCTTCAACATGTCCTCTTTGGAGGTTTCCTCATAGCTCATCCTTCCTACCCCAGTACTTTACCTACCGCTTCCCAGGAGGTGTCCTAACCCTTACTCCATTACCCTTTCTTTCCTCTTTCTAGGGGGCCTCTTGCTCCCTTCCTCCTCTGGATCTGTGAAAAGTACAGAGCCAGCCTGAGAGACCTCTTGATTTACATGTCCAGTGGATGTCTGCATTTTAGTAGTTGGGCATTTTGTCTCAAAAAACTTATTTGTAAATGGAGATGCTTCCATAAATTGTGTGCTATATTCAGTGAAGCAGCACATCCTTTTTGTCCTATTAGTTGTTCAAAGTACATCTAACATTATAAAAGGACATCCATACAGACTTTTGTTTATTATAAAAAATTAAAGACTACCATATGAAATACCCTTATATAGTTTAATATAGCTAATGTTACAAAGCATCTAATTATAACAATTATAATGTTTGTCATATGCAATAAAGTCTGTCTATTGGTGCCTTCCAATCAGAGAAGTGATTTCAAAGGCTGTGATGTGCCAATCTTTCTGAGTCAAGTGGATGGTGATGCTGCCATGTTGATGAATGTGGTCAACAATGAGAATGCTTTCAGATGCATCTCTAAAATAAATCATATTAACCATATTCTCAGGAGTCTTAACAAGGAAAATGAGCAGTCAACAGTACCTCATGACATCAAGTCAATAAGTGTCAAAAAGCAGCAGGAGGAAAATGCAGAGGAGGAGCAAGTGGGGACTCCTGAGCAAATCAACTTTCTCAAAACAGACCAAAAACCCACATGCTGCTGCCAAAGACATAGCAAACAGAAAATGAGCATTTGCATTTATACTAAATATGGGATACAACACAAGTTTATACAGCATATTTCAACCCAGTGAAGATACCAGCATTGCATCTTATGTAGAGATACAAGAAAGTTTAATGTATTTAAATATAGCATGCTCATGGCCCAACAAGCTCAAATATTTTATATCTTCATAACCACAGCACATACAGAAATCAAGTCATAAGGAAAATGCCACAATCAACAAAACAGATCTCAATTAAATTAAATATTCCATCAGCAGAGAGCAAATCAGCAGTCATAATTGTTGATCTAAGCCCATCATCAGAAAGACTAAGATGCATGGTGATGACACAAATATTATTACCTACCTAAGCTTCTGCTGGATTGACTCTGGGATTGGAGGACCAAACTTTATTTCAATGAACCCCATCATTTATGGATTATGGTGCTTAAGGGGGTAAAGATGGTGATTTCATTATTTCCTCACTTTCCGTCTTTAACTATAAACAACTGTTTCATTTGCATTATTTTGTTTGGTACTTGGTGTCATGCAGACTGGATTGGCGGGGGGGGGGGGGCGGTGGTGTTTGACGTTAATATGTCAAAATCCTAAGGATTCAGGTAAGACATGCCATGTCAGGTAGTCAGAAAGGTTATGATATGCTGAATAAGATGATACTATTTGTGTTCCTGTGCAATATGTGTGAGAAAAGTTATGGAGATCTTTGATATACCTGTATTTCAAACTGTGCTGTAGAAGACACACTCCAGACAGAGAGGCCGCAGGACAATAGCCCTCTTAATGGCCCATCAAGTCCTTTACAGAAGCCAAAGGCCCAGGAAGAAACTAAAGGCATGCCCGAAGAGTTACCAGGATTGGCCCATGTGACTCTGGACTCCATTTGAGTTCCTGTAAAGTTCCACAAGCCACATGGCCAGTGACAGAGGGTATATAAGATCAAACCACAGAAACCATTTTCTCTTTGTCTTTGTTCCTGTCCAGCTGCGGACACACTTCTGGATCAACACACTTTGCAACTGAACTGAAGGACTTAGACCCATCCAGTTACTGGATGTATACCAGAGGGACTATACAAGCCTGCAACTCCACAATTGTTCTAGAAACCTGATGTATATGGACTTTCAAATCATTTGTATGTATCTGATTGCTTTAAGCCTTTAACACTTCTCTTATTGTTTTTCTTTTATTAATAAACCTTTAGTTTTAGTTACTTTTTTTTTTTTAGCAAACTTAGTGAACTGGTACTGTGGCTGATACTTTGGGATCAGAGGGAATCTTTTAGTAAAGAGCATAGAATTTAAATAACTGGTCTCTTTATTGGACCTAGTGTCAGTTTGGGAGCCAGAGACTGAAATGCAGTAAAGGGGGCTGTGTGTGTTTGCACAGTGGCTTCTTGATAACCAGCGTGGGGGAATCAGAAGCACTGTTTGTGGTTGGGAAGTCTGACTGCAGTGTCACCCACCAGTGCTGGGAGAATTCGCTCTCCTTTTACAGCCTGCCCTGACCCTGGCATTATCAGTGGGCTACCCTGGGCACGGATGGGTCACACTTGGAATAATGTTTCTCCTGGGAGTGGTATGGATTCAGTGATCTAATAGCCCTCCAGGTTCATCAATGTAGCCGTGAGAGTTCCACGGTCAAAATACTCATTCAAACTAACCTAAGACTAAACACAGACAAATACAATACTATCCACAATGCAAGCCTGGAACTCATGTCTTTGCCTATTTAAGTCTACAGCATGTTCATTACCACCATCTTCAGCAATAGCCATGACATCACTGTCATCTGCCAGCATGAGCCCCTCATTCACTTAAAGGATGTCTACAACAAAAAAAAAACCCCAGAGTTGGCCTGTGCCAGCTGGCTTGGGGGATAGTGTGTAATTTCCCAGGTGACTGGGTGGGGGCTCGAGCCAGTTTGGTGTTGTATCATTGACAGGGATCCCTAGATATAGAACCCAGCCCTTGCTGCTGCCAACTCTGGCAGAAGGGTTACATATATTTATGTCTATTTGTGGTAATCTCTGTTCAGAAAATATCCCTGAACCGAAACACTGGATTGTGACATACTCAGGAGCCATGGAGTTACACACTGAAAGTAACCTGTGGATAAGGTGTAGTACTGCTAACACATTTTATGAGACAGGTAACAAATTATCTTCCATGAATATGACTTCCAAATGCTCCTGTGAGAGTCAGATATTTGGGGCAGGAACTTTTTGTTCTGTTTGTACAGCACCTAGCACAATGAGGTCCAGGCCCACAACCAGGGCTCTCAGGCGCTATGGCAATACAAATAACATACTAATAAACGCAGTAGTCACCTCTGCACCCAGTGGTGAGGAGTTCTGGAGTGCAGCTGCCACTGTTGAGCAAAGTTGGGGAGGAGAAGGAAGCGATGGCTGTCCCTCCCTGTTCAAAAGCCCCATAAGCAAGCTGAGATATGTTCAAAGCTGGGGGAAATCATTTCATGGAGAGCCCTGATCTATCGTCAGTCAGTAACACAAGACTTAAAACTACGTCTTTGGTGCTTGGCCGTTTAGCCAGAGCCCTTCACTCAAAAGGTAAGACAAAGGTACATACAGACCTTTCTCCCCTGCAAGAGCAGCCACTTCGGTACCTTTCTGGAAGCGGCTCTGCTCCTGGAATTCAGCTTTTCTGCTTCTCCCCTTAAGAACCTGAAGGATTCCCCCGGCTCAAAGCGTCTCCCCGCTTCTCCCTCTCCCCGAGCATCCCCCCACAGGGCAGAGGACTGTGGAAACCCGCAACAACACGGGCCGCTTTCGGGACCCCCAGGCCTGCCCCGCCTGCCATACGGTGGCCCTGCTGTGCTCTGGCCCGCGACTGGGGCAAGGCTGCCGTGGGGTGCTGGGGGGCGGGGATAAAGTGTGGTAGATGGAGGGGGGCAAGACCATGCCCGAGCAGCCCAACGGCTGTAGCTGGACAGGATGGTTTGGGGGCGGGGCTGTGGGACCCAGGGCTGTGCCCAGGGCAGTGGGGGGGGGGGGCTGCCAAGGCTGTGCCCAGGGCAGGAATAGAGGAGGGCCGCCAGGGGTGTGCCCCCCATCAGCCTAGCGGCGACTTTATCCCCCCCCCAGCGCTTTTATCTCGGGGCAAGGAGCGGGGGGGAGGGGGTCGCGCGCCCTCCGCTGCGTGTGTGAGGAGGAGGGGCGAGTTGGAATTAAACCCGCCACCCTGGGGCTGTGGGAGGGGAACAAAACAGTTCCCAGCAGGTGCCCGCGCGCACACGCTCCCGTAACGCTAACGGACCGAGATGCAGAAGAGCGAGCCCAGCCCGACCGCAGCGCCGCCCACCCCGTACTGAGTAGCCCGGCCGGCCCCGCCCCCACCAGTCCGAGGCGGGCGGAGTCGGACCGAGGCTCATCACTCCGTGACGACAAAGATCCCGACGGGACGAGTTCTCGCGGTGTTTTCTTCCAGGCTCTTCCCCCCCCCTTCCGCACCCCCCGGCCATACCGTGAGCGCAGGCGGCGGCAGCTCTCGCGAGACGTGGAGGCGCGCTCCCGTGCGGCAGCGGCGATGGGGCTGCAGGGGGTCAAGGCCGTTTTCTTCGACTTGGACAACACGCTGGTGGACACGGCCGCCGCGGGCCGCCGGGCCATCGAGGAGGTACCCGCCGGGCCGGGCCCGTGGGCTGACTGCAGACGCGGCTGCGGAGGGGAGCGAGGGGACGCGATCAGCCGCGGCACCCGAGCGCGCTGCCGGGGTCAGACAACGCGGGGGGCGGCTGCGGGGCTGGGAACCGCGGGCCGGGCGGGGTGGGGGTTCTGCTCCCCACCCCTCCCCCCGGGGACATCATGGGGGTGGCGAGGCGATAGCTTCGCGGGGGGCTGTTTCTGGGGCGGAGCAACCGACGCTCCCCGTCCCCTGCCTCTGGTTTCCCGGGGCGCCCGTGGCTGCAGCTGCCGAGGCCTTACTCCAGTCAGCGTCGGTAGCGGTTGCGTGACCGGGCCGTTGGTGAGTGTATCTGCCCCAGAATCACACGGCCTCGAAGTGGCGACCCCTTATTGATAAGTTTCTTCAGCGATTTCTAACAGCTTGGAGAATGGGTCTCAGAAACCTCGGCCTTCCACATTAGGTCATGCTAGCCCCAGGGGGAGCATGGAGGGTTAACCTCCCACGCACGTACCCCTTGTGTGCTCAGATTATGCATGTGCTACACTGCGAAAAGGGGTGAAGTACTTTACTCTCTCCTGCTCCCTTCCACCAATCCTTTGCCGTTGGAGGGAAGCCAAAGCAAAGGGCCTTCCCAGGGCTGCTCCTGATGTGGTGGAACTATGCTTAGGGATTAGTTTTTAAAATAATTCTGTGCTAAGTAAATTTAAAACTGAGGGGCAGATTCTGCCTTCCTTACTGATGTTGAGTAATACATTACTCACATAGTCCAATTTAGTTCAGGGAGATTACTGATAGAATAAAGTACAACGGTATGTGAGCCAGCGTGGCAGAATCTGACCCTTAGTGTGTAATGCTTTATTGCAACCTTTCTTTCCCTTTTTATTTGTTAAAGGTAATATATGTCTTGCAATCAAAACATCAGTGTGATGAAGGAGAAGCTCGCATGATTTGTGATAAGGTCCAAGAAAAACTCCTCAAAGAGTGTCATGATCCAGCCAAGGTGTGCATTACTGATTTAAGGATCTCACACTGGGAAGAAGCAATACAAGAAACAATGGGTGGCGAGGCTAATCGAAATCTGGCTGCAGAATGTTATTTCCTGTGGAAAACTACACGCCTCAAACATCTAACCCTGGCAGAGGATACAAGAGGCATGCTTACTGAACTTCGAAAAATTGTCCGCTTGCTTTTATTAACTAATGGAGACAGACAAACTCAGAGGGAGAAGATTGAAGCGTGTGCCTGTCAACCATACTTTGATGCCATTGTTGTGGGAGGAGAACAGAAAGAAGAGAAACCTGCACCCTCTATATTTCATCATTGTTGTGATCTGCTAGGGGTACGGCCTTGGGACTGTGTGATGGTTGGTGACTCACTAGATACAGATATTCAAGGTGGCCTGAACGCAGGTTTGAAAGCAACTGTCTGGATAAATAAAACAATGACCATGCCAATAAACACTTTCCCTGTACCTCATTATATAATTTCTACTGTTCTCGATCTTCCAGCACTCTTACAGAATAAGGACCGCAATATGAATACTAACTTAGAAGATGGTTAATATTGATCAAGTTCATGATACTACCAGTATAGAATCTAAGAAATACTAAGTCCTTAGCCTGCTAATACTTTTGTTCAAAATTTGGCGCTAAGAAATCTTAAGACGTTAACATGTTTGCTCAAACAGTGGAATGTGTGAGTGAGAGTATATTTGTGAGTGGAGTTGAATAGAAGAAAAATACCAAACTGAATCATGGTTATTGAAGTGAATTTCACTATTTAAAGAAGCGATTGGATCTAGTACATGAAGCAGCCCATTGTCTAACGTTTTTTACTTGGATTTTTTAGCTAACTTACTTACTTTACAATTTTGGAAGCTAGCGACTTCACAAATTTTGCAGTGACTGTTCTTAAATGATTGGACCCAAATCCCTGGCAGAAAATACATACATGTACATCTTAAAACTTGTATATGTATGAGGGACCATTTAACAGCAGAACCTGATGTTGGGTTTTGTTTTAATCACATATGCATCTGCACTAAAATGGGATTTGTAATGCAGATTGAAGTGTGGCACTTTGAGTGAGCTGATTTAATGGACATTTTCAATGGTCTTCGCTCAGTTTTGTCTAACTTATTCTTAAAGCTAATGCAATTGTTCTGTTTGGCTTTATTGGTGAATTTTATCAAACAGTTTGCAAAGTTTGGTTTTGCAATAGGCTCAGGAAAGCGCATGGGTCCACCCACTTGAAGTCAGTTGCAGGATGGGGGTATTTTTGACTGCTAACTCTACTGATGTAGTAC
The DNA here is from genome assembly GCA_007922155.1 of Mesoclemmys tuberculata. NCBI lineage: Eukaryota > Metazoa > Chordata > Testudines > Chelidae > Mesoclemmys > Mesoclemmys tuberculata. The sequence continues at coordinate 11,252,192 of ML675721.1, read as the reverse complement.
CTTTCCAAATTCTAGCTTCTACATGTATTTCATCTGTACTTACTTTGAAAAAATGTAAATTAGTAAAAACGGTTTTGCATGACTTTTCTAGGAACTTGAATTCAGGTATAGCATGTAATACTGGTTAAACAGCTTCACAATGTACATTGACATTGGATTTAGAAGATTACCTTGTATTATACCATATAATACTACTTTCTCTACAACTTTATTTATTTAAATGTACTGTACCTCATTCCTTTTTGTGACAGTCATTTATTTTCCCTCCTTACAACACACCTTTTTTTCCAAGAACGTAACCTTCGCATCACATATAAAAATGAACACTTGGGAAAATTAAATTTTAATATTCCAATTTTTAGAAATTGGGATTTATACACTTAGAAGTATTGCACATTTTAATATCCATACCTGTTTAAATTAGGCCAAATATCTGTCAATCACAAATTTAATCTTTTAAGCTAATGTTCATGACAATTGATAGTGATATGTTGAACATGTTTGAGTTAAGCTTATATTGTGGGCAATAAAATATATACAAAAAGTTAGATGGTGTCCCTAAAACACAACTAAAATATTTTAAGCTGTTGGCTGGGTTCTGTATATGAAAACTCTAATAACAAAAACCAGTCTGATAAGGGCCTCTTGAGTGCTAGTATAATTAAAAATATAACTAATAATCCATAATTATGGGATGAGTCTCTTGACTACAGACATCCGTGGAGCCATAAGGCTAGTTCCTCAACTGCTGTAAATTGTCTTAGCTCCATTGACCTCAATTGAACTACAGTTATTTATACAAGTTGAGGATCTCTCTGATATTTTCTTTTTGCCAATAATGCACCATTCTGCCTTGGGCTACTGAGCCTGCTTGCCTATTTATTGTTTAGAAGGTCACACTCTCTGTTTTAGAAAGGAACATTCTTTCTGCTTTGCACATGGACAGTTTTTTTTTTTCTTAAATCTGGTAATAAAACAAGAAGAAAGCATCATAACTGCATACTCAGCAACATAGGGGCCACACGAATATTTTTCCTTCATTGCTGAGTACTATACCAGGATAGATGTAGCTACCAGTTGCACTTAGGCTACTACTAATTATTACTATGCTGCTATAAAACAAGAAAATGCAGAACATTCTTTTTTTCCTATCTAAGGTGCTTTCAGAGTATCAGATATAGCAGTTATCTGCATTTCTTAAACTGTCCGGCTGATTTTCTTGGGATTGATCTCTTCCAAAATGCCAAGAGAAATTGGGGAGAAAAATAATTTTCATAAGAAAAGCAAAACAATCTGTATTCTGTGGTGTTCTGGTTTTGCCATTTGCCAAGTTGTTAGTGAATGTGACCTAGGAAATTAAATCTATATAAAAAAAAAAAAGTTCTTGTTTAAAATATACTGTCAAAATATGCTAAAGAAATTCCACCTGCACTTTTACTAAAATGTTTACTGTGGGAGATGTTTCTTATGGGAGGCATATTCTGAAAATTTGAACTTTGTAATTGTTTTGATTTTTGTGAAATCGATCTAGAACATTTAACATTAATAAATGACATGTTTTGGGTTTAATTGTTAATTTAAAATAAATGATGTACTTGTGAAATAAAATCTCCTATTTTTAAAGTGTATTTTTCCTTGGCTCCTTGTAGATAGAAATAGTACCAATAAGGTGTGGGGAGGAGGGGTGCCTAGTTTTGCTTTGTTTGTTTGTTTGTTTTTTTTAAACAGGACCTGTTTTTCAAAAATAGCGAAGTTTGGTTCCTAAATCTAGGGTCTGATTTTTCTCAGGTGCTGAATAGGTGTGTTTTCCATTGACTTCATATAAAGTTGTAGCTGATCAAAAGTTCCAATAATGGGGTGATTGCTGATCTACTAATTTAAGCAAAAACATAAGTTTGTTTGTGTCTTGACAGTGCATTATGCTGATGTTTGTGGATTACAAGTAGCTATATAAGGGTGAATAAACATCTTGTCAAGCAGATGGGATGTTACAAATATTTTAATTCTTTCCAATGAGTTCTATTGTGTTTAAAACAAGTTGCTTGAAATGGATGATTTGTAGCCTATTGCTTTTTTAGAAATACCATTTTATTATTGGTTTGATTTTGGTTTCAATTTGAAGCATCTATCCCTGGTCTGCATGCTTTCACAGAAACTAAACTTACAAAATAAAAAAATCACTACAAGTGCATACTGGACCAATCTCTCACACCACAGTACAACTCGCTTTTAATAATTACATATCTGATGACTTGCTAAACCCTCCAAAAGGATGAGTTTTGCATAGAGATCTGAATGTTAGACTCCATATACCACCTTTCTCTGACAAGAAGCAAAAGCACTTTCTGTATACTAAATACATATATAGGCTTTTTAAATAATTGATAGATTGTCTAAGTATTATTGATTCATATTTTCAGTTGTGGAAAATTATGGGGGGGTCAGACAATTTAATGACAGTAAACATTGATTCAAAAAGTTAAAACTTTAACTGTTCAAACACAAAGTGCTGATCACGTCAAAATATACTAAATAAATAGCCTTAAAATCGTAAGTTCTCAAGCAGTATTTTTCTTTGCCTATATGTAAATTTTTATTATTGAGGGAAATATTTTTCCACTGCTTTGTGTGTACACACAGGGAAATTGTTGACATTTATTGACAATTATCTAATCCTTCCAAGCTTATTCTACATTTCATTCGTGCTATATGTAACGTCTGGAATGGAGGATGATAATCAATTAATACACATCAGTCAGAAAGGGGGAACATTTTGATCAAACATTTGCATAGTCCTAAAAGATACTAATGCTTACATTAGTTTCCAGCTATGACATGGGAAGATTGAGTGAAAGTTACATTTTTTTTCTCTCTCATTTTTTCCTCTATTTTTCAAGACATGCTGCTTTACTGAAAGAGGTTTCATGGTTTTGCAACAGATATGATATTCAGTGAAGCAAAAGCAGCAAATTTAATATAGATAAAAGGAAATTTTTTCATACAATGCACAATTGGCTTATGGAAATCGTAGTCACATGCTATCACTGAGGCCAGGACCTTAGGTAAAATTTTAAAAACCAGCTAAGTAGCCTGATCTACACTTAAAACTTAGGTTGATATAGCTATGGTACCCAGAAGTATGAAAAATCCATACCCCCTGATTACTGTAACCATGCTGACCTAACCTTTGTGTAGATGCAGCTTAGCTGAAGGAAGAATGCTTCTCTTGATCTAGCTACTGTCACTTGGGAAGGTAGAGTTCCTACAGTGATGGAAAAACCCCTTCTGTCGCTATAGGCTGTGGCTAGAGGTGTAGCTCTGGCATTGTAGCTATGCTTTTATAGTCCTCAGTGTAGGTATGGCCTGAGGCTGCTATGGTCCAGATCCTCAAAGCTCCCATTGATTTCAATGAGGTGCCTAAATTATCTTTTTAAGGCTTTGGGCCTATGTCAGTAAGGGTATGTCTTCACTGCAGAGTTAGCCTGGGTGATCAGATCCCAGTTGTGAACAGCCACCCAGCAAAAGCATACTCAAGTTACTGCATCCTTACTGGGTCTGTACGCCTGTGTGTGTGTGTAGCACTAGGACTTCTAGGGGCATATAGTATGGTTCTTTGTGCTGCAGTAAGACGAGCTGCTCTATGATTCTTTCTGAGTGACTTGTAAAACTTGTCCGTCCTTCTGAGCAGATGGAAGGGAATTGTGAGAAGACAGCAGAGGACTAGCAGCACTCAGATGGCTTAGCCTGCATCTTCACCACAGTTTGGGTGGGTTACCAACCTGAGTGGAAGTGGAACCTGGGCTCTAACCCATGCCCCCAGTCATTCCAGCTAGCCTGAACTGAAAGCACCAAACTTGCGTCACAGGTTTGTGTGTGTGTGGATGGAAGAGGGGTTAGGAGCAACACCCTGGTGGAAGCCTGGGCTAACGTGGCAGTGAACACACATCTTAGAAACTTTTTAATACTTTGCCATTTAGCAGAATTCAGAAAAGGATTAAATGTCATAGATGATAAAAACATTGTTACAAGAAAAAGTTAATTTAAAAAAAAGCAACTAGGAGATTTAGAAGGGATATAAAAATCTCATGCTTCAGGGAATAAGACAACCTTTAATTATTAGGAGTTAGGAAGATGCTTTTCCTGTGGACAGGTTATTCCATCTCTGCTCACTACAAATTTTCTTTCATCTTCCTTCAAAGCTTCAGTATGGGACACTGTCAGTCTCAGAATATTGGACTAGATGAGCCACTAGTAATTTCTGTTCCTAGGAAATGAGCAAAGATACCCTTTTTGTCAAACATTAACTTTTCTTTAGATTAAATTTTTTTAATTAATACCCTTCCTTCTCTTGTTTTATGTTCTGTCTCAGTAGCTTACTCCTGAGAGGCATTATAAATGATAGGCAACATTTACTTAGAGTGGAGTATCCACTTTAAGTACTACTTTAATGCAGCTTTGACTGGAGGGGAGTGCATAATACGTTTACTAGTTCACAGTAATTCTATTCAGCAGTTTGGAAAGAGTAGTAAAGAAGTCAATCAGAATCACCTAGTAAATTGAGGTAGCCAAAATATAATTACCTGATTTTTAGAATATGGCAGGACACTGAGGTTAACACCATCACGCTTACAAAAAGATGCAGGCTATCTTTAATGACGGACGCACAAAGTCTGTAAAGTCTTACACACACGCTTAACTTTATGCATTAACAGTAACCCCATGTGACTAGTCACAGTAAATAAAATTACATACACATGTAAGCAAATCTTTGTAAGATCAGGGCCCAAATGAGATAATGATCTTCATTTTGTCTCTTCCAAAAGTTGCCACTTTTAGCATAAAGAGCCTATCCCAAAGCTCACTGAAGTCAATTGAGTGACTTCCACTGCTTCCAGGAGGAGTTGGACCAGGCCCAAAAATACTGAAATGTTATTCTCTCAAATGTTTGGTCTGTAGCCTAGCGTCTTCCTTCCTTTTAGATTCTCTGTTCGTTTTAGCTATGCTTAGCAGAATTTTTACACTGTCACTTTAATTTACTGCTAGCAAGATAAATTCTCCTATAAAACCATGCTTTGGACTCTTTTCTTTCATTACTTAGTTTATTTATTTTGACTTAACATATAAAAAGTGGATTATCCCTGACTATAGGTGCCCTAAGGCCAATATATATATATATTTTTTTAAAGTTTCAAAGATTGACTGATGGATGCTGCTGGCTTAATGGGTGCGAGGCCTGTATGTGCTGGTACAATAGCTCTGTGAACAACTTCGAGTTTGAAGCACAAATAACATGGGGGTGGACAAGAGTGTGCAATGATTGTTCCCTATTCGTTTGTTTGTTTTTGATTAATAAAGTAGCCAGGCATTCATTTGTAATGTGACTGCATGTGATCCTGAAGAAACCAGGATGCATGACAATTTCTGATGTAAACAGATGCTGTTTGGTATAAATATTTATAATGTAACCTTTGTATGGCAGTAGGGCCAGAAGGCCAAGCAAGTCAGGACCCTATCGGGCTAGGCACCATACAGCCATATAGTTATGACAGTCCATCTCTCAACCAGCTTACTAGCTATGTAAGCCATAGTGTAAGGTAGTCTAATAATATGCATTCCTAGTTTTTCCAGTTACTGATAACAGGACATTAACAAGAGAAAAATTGAAAAGAGTCTACTTCACTAGGAGTAGGATCAAACTAATGGGGCATGTTTCTTCCATTGCAGCATACAAGTAACTCCATCTGAAGGCAATGAGACATATATATCCTGCAGAAGTAGACTGGCTTATTGTCTGTATGTTTCTGGCTGTTCTCAAGGGAATGATCCAGGAATAGACTTGTGGCTGTCCAGCTGGTGTTCATTGTAGGTGTGTACTGTTTTGGTTTTTCAAATCTAACCTTAATTTTGAATTTTGCTTTTACTGCAAAATTAGCTTAAGGCTTTTAACTAAAAAGTTAGAGGTAGCTTGTCACCTGGGAATCAACTGCAAACAATCAGAAATAACACGCAAACAGAAATACAGGATCTGTGTTCTACATAGCATTTTTCCATTCTTTTGTGCAGAGCTTTTATTTTTCTACCAAACCTTGTAGTGGATTGTCCCCACTATAATTCACTTTCTAGATCTCACTGTGTACATACCAGAGACATAACAATGCAGGCTTGATGCTAGCTGTATCTAAAGCAAAACTGTAGCTTTCTGCCTATGTTGTTAGGAACCCAGACATACAGTATTGCATACCATCCTACCTATAAAATATAATTTGGCCACTTATCCCAACTTATCACAATGGAATTGCACAGGAGACTAACATCCACATGAACTCAGCTCAAGGGATAGAAATGGGAACTTTTATTTTTATTATTGAACAAAGTTTATTATATAAGCAAAGTCGGGTTGATGTTTATTTTATATTAATTTTTAGTCCTTATGAATGTGAGATTTATTAGCAATGCCAAGATCCAACCACAGGCCCAGGTCCTGCAAAGACTTACACATAAGCCTTATTTTACATATATAAATAGTCTCATTAAAATCAATGGGCCTACTCACGTTTAAATTGAACTTGCATATAATACTTGCAGAATCAAGGCCTTAGTATAGACAGATGATTTTCAAGTCTCCCCTCTTTGCTCCACCTTTTGCTAATGCATCTCAGTTCTCTGTATGATCACTCATATTCCCAGTGCTCACTGAACCAGAAATACAGTTAGCCCCTGAGAAAAATGTAGCAGAAGCTTGCAATAGAACTGATTAGGAGACACCCCACTTACGCATAGAGAACAAGTTGAGTATCTGAATTTATCACCAGCTGTTCGGCAAGTATGAGCTGCAAGTATTTGCTTAGACCCTGTTTTGATTTTAAAAGGCTTCCCTCCAAACATATTTGTTTCTGTATTATACAGATTATGCACACATGACCTTTGTGGCAAATGGCTGCTGTCAATCAATGAGTATCCAGTCACATAAGAAAGTTATCAAGGACTACATTTGAGATGTTTCTTCTCATGATTTCAAACAAGGTGTTGCTGATTAACTGGTTTCAGAATGGATTTGCAGGATCACTGAATATTGATAATACTTGCAATAATTTCCAATTGTTCTAGTACTTTTTCCACTGACTGCAAAGCAGGATTTTTCTACAAGATTTACTCAAGAAATCCTACTCCAATTTAGTGGTATAAGTTTAGATAAAGTATGTTAAGTTATTTGGGTAGTATTAGAAAGTTGATTTATTTGCTATCACAATTCATGCACAAACTGATCAGAGAGAAGAGGCATATGTGAATTATCACTTCTTTCCCTTTAAACTGGGGAGATAATACTGTAATTATAAAGGAACATTGCTGAAGGAAACACTGAGAATTAAAGTTATATTTGTAAATTCATTTTGGTTTCACTTTTGTATTTTCTCAAGTTGTCCTACAAAGTAAGGAATGTCTTTTCTTCATATGCCGTATGGACATCAGTATGAGTACAGTACAAAAATTAAGGATCAGTAAAAGAGGCAGTGTGTTCAATGGATTAAGCACTCAACTTGGAGACATGAGAACTGGGTTTTTTCTGACCTGCCCTTAACTTGCTGTGTGACCTTGGGCAAGTCATTTAACATTTCTGAGCCTCAATGAACAACTGAGAAAGGAAGCTGGGGAGGATATCTGGTGACCTTGCTTCTTAATTTGACAGTAGAGTGAAGTTTGATGAATGCAGCAAATTTGTCTTTATTTATGTCATCATTGTATCTCAACTGTATTAATGTTTTTCACTGGGACATAAGAACTGGTTCCTGTGGTTTAACCATGCAAATGTTGGCACAGAATGGAACCATGAGTGTTCCTACAGCAGTAACCAGCATATCGGAGAATGGCTTCCACTGAATGTGAAGTTATTACACTTAATAAAGTATCAAATATGAGAGTATACATTTTGGTGGTTCTTTACCACTTAGCAGCTATTAAGAACTACAATTAATGCTTCTGCGCTGTGTTTTTGAAGGACGGTAGCATATTGTATATAGTAATGTAATATCAGAGGGGTAATACTGAATTTTGATCAAAGCATTAATATTATATAATTGCTCAGTCTTTCTGACTAAATAATTATTACAGATATTTAGTTTTTGTCATGGTATAATTTCCATAGCTGTTAAGGTGTTCTATGGTGTTAACATTGCATGCTTTTTGTGGCATGTAAAATCTCACAGGAATAGGGGAGGGAGGGCTAGCAGCTAAGATTTATCAGGATGGCTGCAGTGGATGAATTGATAGGTTTTAGTTTTCAAACTGTTGATGTCTTCCAGTGTGTTTTGTGCCAGATATTTAAATGAGAAGTGCTCTGAACATTCTAAATCCTGTCTTCTTTTAGGAAGAAAATACATCAACAACAGAGTTTTTCTTTCTTTCTAAGATATTCAGAAAGGTACCTACCATCTCAATATCTAAGACACACTGATTTTTTTTCCTGTTAGGTGCAAGACTTTCCATGTCCTTGTCAATATCTGCCTACACTTCAATCGCAGAGTCATCATTCCTGCTGTGTTACGTTCTTTTTGGTAACTTGCCACAAAACAAGTGCCCCATCTTAGAAATACATTCATTTACAATAACAGTTCTTCTGTCAGATTAACAACTGCATCATGATTTTCAGAACATCTTGACTATTACAGCAGCTTGCTTGCCTACATTCTATCCATAACATTTCTTGTTTCTACAGGGCTACCTACCTCAGTGTGTATTTATGAAGCAGTAGATGAATGTGGAATCTGGAAATCCTCTTTTTTTTTTTTTTTAGTATGTAGTTTCTAATTTCCTTTCTGTTATAATTCTTGTTTTTCAGATTTTGTAGGCAGTGGTAGTATTTAGGCTGACAGTGTTTTCCTGTAACTAAATGTCTACCTACAATATGAACATGAGCAAATGTATTTTAATGTATTTAACTGTTTTATTGTGTGATTATTAGAATTAACTGTACAATTACTGTATTGTGTAATTAATAAATACAGTAGGCTGCAAGGAATAGCTGTAGTGGGTCTAATTCTCCATTACAACAATATGGCTCCATGGACAACAGTGGAGTTATGGCAATGTAAAACTGGTGTAGCAGAGTGTAAGCCCCACTCTGTTTACACATTTTTTAATGGGCCAGATTTTTTAAAGTATGTCAACACAGTTGCATGCATTCATGTACTCTTCATTTAGGTGTACAAATAGTTAGGGCCACATACTCAGCTCCTGATAGCTCTCTCTACTACACAAGTGGCACAAAGGATATTTAAAGCTGTCTTAAGCAGGCAGGTGAGGATTCCCCTACAGTAGAGGAATCCCCAAATAGCATAAAGCCAGCAAACCTGTTTGCTTCATTATGGGCATGCCAGAAGGGGGAGGAGAGGGGAGTATACAGTGCTCCATCTGACCTGCGGTCAGTAGAGCAGGCCCTAGTGGATTATTCCAGCCCGCACAATTTAGAGTCGCCCTTAGGAAGTAGCAAACCTAGGAGTAAGAGAAAATAAAGGCTGAATATTAAGAGCAACTTCCAACTTGTGGAATAGCTTCCAAAGGGAAGTGATGGAAGTACTATTATTTGGGACTTTTAAGACCAAACTAGTGAAAGGACTAGACAGACAATGTAACTAGGGAGAAGTTTTGCATTTGTGGAGAAATGGGCTGACTGATCTGATAACTCTTTTCCATCTCTAATTTATATGATCCTGTTCCAAACACATCCAGTTAGACATGGTATTGCAAAATCATATGTGGCTCAAATCAGATGCCCCCAGATATCTCACTGGCTATTTGCATGGAGAAATAGATATACACACACACTCTCTCTCTCTCTCAATTTCTCACCTAATTGTCTGAAAATTATTGTAATGTTCATACTACAGGAATCTGAAAATAGACCAAGAAGAATATTTCAATGTATGTGTGTCTCAGATTTGGTGCTTATTGAATATTGTTATTTTCATTGTGCCTCAGGAAGTGCTGTCAGAAAGTTATCAGATTTAGGTTACACTTACCATTTATTTCTATAGTTCTTTTCCTTATCTATTAGCTATGTTACAATAAAATTTAGAAGCCACAAATGAGATAAGGGACCTATTATGCTAGATACTGTACAGACGTAGTAAAATAATCCCTATGGTGAAAAGTTTGTAATATAAATAGGTAAGAGATAAAAGATGGGAAAAAGGAAGCCCTCAATTTTAAACAGGAGCAACAGAGGTGCATCAAGATTAAATGACTAGTCCAAGATCAAACAGGAAATTGGGGCAGAGCTAAGAATTTAATCCGATCTCAAGTCTCAACCCAGAGCCTTAACCACACCACACTCCCTCTATTTCTTTTTTTAAATTGTGGATCATAGTTTTGAAATATGTGGTGTAGGCTTTGCAATTCTTCATCAAAAGAGGGAAGATTTCTAAAGTTTTAGAAGGCTAGAAGTTTGTCATAAGTAAGTCTTTGAGGGCAAACAGGATCTGACTTTTGAAAGGTAAAGGTCATTGTTGATGAAGTTTTGCCAGTGAAGATTGATTTATTAGGTGTAGTCATTGGCTTTATTTAAGAAACAAGTATGTTTATTTTCTGTCCGATTGGTGCAGCGGAAACACCTATTTGATCTAGGAAATGCTGATTGTACATTACTTTATACATTTAAAAAACAGTACAGCAGCATTTTTTCTTTAACCTAATTTATAAACTACATTTATATACTTACCCATGTCATGTGTTGTGTTTTGTTATATATATATATATATATATATATATATATATAAAATATAAATAAATAAAATCAGTTTACACTGATTCATGGTCTATCAAAGGATTTAACTTAAGACAGTGTCTTTCTAAAAGATACACTATAGCTAAAACAGAAGTTATGGGCTTGATGCAGAAATTACTGCATGAGGTTCTATAGCCTGTCCCTTCTGGCCTTGACATCTAGGACTATATCCTGTCTTTACAGAGGGTGGATTTAGTGATTCAATACATACATTTTCTTTCTCTAACTAAAGCATAAAATAAACCCCTATATCCATATTTAGGCACCTTTTAAAAAAGTGGTTTGACTTTCAGATGTACTGATCACTTACAAACACTAATGACTTAAATACGAACTGTGCACATTCTGCACCTCCCAAAACTATTTACTTTCATTTTGGTGCCTAAAATATGGATTTAAGAACTAATGAGGTTAATTTAGGCAGCCAAATTTGAAAACCGGATAGAATGTTCACTGCGTTTTTCCTAATACACAGGAGGGGGCAGATTAGGATTAATTTTCTGTTTCATGCTTAATACAAGTGGTAAACATTTTTCTAGTCTTCTCTTGACTCTGAGGCTACTTCTATGCAGTGAGCACCTAATACAAGGGGACTTACCTTCTAGTTTTTCTGCTAGTTATGTTTAAATGTAGGCACACACTGGTACAGCCTCTCAAAATGAGGGGATTAGAATATAATGTTTCATTTTTCTATTTCCTTGTTCAGATTTTACAGAAATTCTTTGAAGGAAGTGAATTTCATACTAACACAATGTATGTAAACGATGCTTACAAATATAGGTTGAAATCTACCAGTTATGTCCCACCAAACATTTCATACAAGTCATGCTGCTTAATTGATTTAGAACTGAAATTAAATGGAGAAATTTGGGTTTTGGGGTGTTTTTTTTTTAAAGGGGGTGGGCGGGGATAGACAAAATATATTCAGTAATTTTTTTTTTAATTTCAAGAGCCATGTACAATTATCTTGCTACTATCTCTGCATTAGTCAAGGATGCCAAAATGCTGAAACAAACTACAGAAAAAACAGATTTATTTATTTATATTGCAATAGAGCACAGCAGTCTTAGTCATGGACCCCAACTCCACTGTGCTAGATGTACAAACACCAAGCAATTTTCATTCATAATTGTCCACAGTGCCACTCCACACTGTAGGATTTGAGTAACACATTATAGATGATTTCTCAGAAGAGGGCCATCTCCACACGTTCTGACATTTTTATGAACACCTAAGTTCACCTGACATTTCTCTAGTGCAATTTTCTATATACTGCTAGTTAGCTATCTCAGAATGTATCTTATTAGGGCTAAATGATATTAGATGTTTGTATTTCTTTTCTGCAATGAGGCATAAAAGTAGCAATGAGCAGCACTTCTGGTTGTGAACAAGTCTTGTCATTATAGTAACATCCAGCATCTCCTAACTCAAAGCACTAGGAGTATCTACCAAGCATGCAATCAATCAAAAAGCAAACAAGTACAAGAAAAAGAGATGGCTACATTTTCCAAATGTTGAGAATTATGTGGACATTTTTGTCAGTCACCGCTTAGTGTGGGAATGCAAGCCCAAAGTTCCTTAACAGAACACTACTTTCTCACAGGTACACTAATTCTATTGTTTGATAGCTACGGCTTCCCTGCCAGTAGCATCTGCAAAGCTCTGTTATTATTCACTGGGTCCCCTTCTGGGGACAGAAAGATTCAGCAATAATGGATTAAAAAGCTTTTGTTTTCTTTAAATGTTGGGCTAAATAAACTGATATCTTTTCAATTAATAAAACCCAAAAAAACCCCAACCACACAAAACTATTTAAACCTAGAGAGATAACATGCTCCTTTGTGAGAACTGTACAATTTACAGCAAGAGTTGTTGTTTTTTAATTGTTTGGTTATAATTTAAAGGTTGTTGAGATGAAATGCAACAGTACTCATCAGAGACAGAAAACTTCAGTCATCCAAGGCAAGTAGGAATCTTCTCAGGAAAAATCCATCGCCTTCTGCGGGCTCCAAGATTTCATTAAGAATGAAGTTTTTAACCATATGGGGGCACAGAAAAGTTCGGAAACTTCCAAATTCATGCTGATGCCATGCAGTTTTCTCTATATCTCTATTCAAAGTCCCACCACTAACTTTAAATCAGTTTCTTAGCTGATTTAAATAGTGTCCATGTGGATTGTGCTGCCATGCACTAAAAGTTCCATAATTCACTTTGATCTATTCCCATTTTTGATCACAATGCACTAGAGAAGTTTTAGTGCATGGCAGCAGGCTGACCACACAAACACTTTGCAGGCAGACTGATGCAGGGTACATTCCCACTCCAGCTAGCTGCGAATAAAGTGTTCGTTTACACAAGCCCTAAGACAGGAGAATGCAGGTTTTGGAAGAGGAGTTGAGCAGACAACCATCAAGTGGACAAGAGAAGACAATTCAGAGGAATGAGGACAACAAATGGGTTGTTCTGGGGTTGGAACATATAGGACTGGGCTCTCATTAACAGTACAGTCACTGGGCTATTGGATTTTTAGTTGGGCTAATACATTAGTGCAGTAATTTTAAGGTCTGGTAATAATACATTTAATGTGACATTTTAGGACTGAATAGATAAATATGTTCTGTGATCAACGGGTTAGGTCAACACTTATAGAAAAACATGCAGTGCTAATGTATGCTGTAATAACGTAACTCACAGTCAATTGTTATTCATAAACTGACAGTAACAGGAATTTCCATTTTACATATTGGAAACAGCAATTATTTATATTTGCTAAGCACCAACGTGTTCAATCCTGTATAAGACATGCTCCCTGCCCCGAAGAGCATACAGTCTAAATAGACAAAACTCTACAATTCAGACTTTTCTATCATTTATTTAAAGAAAAAAAAACAACACAGATCTTTAGGTCTGAACTGACCATGCCAATCAATAACTGAGTAACTTAATCTGCTCAGGAACAGTGAAATAAACATCTTATCCTGGACTGAAGCAGTTCTCATGTTTTGGACGCTTAAAAAATATGTTGTCTTTCAAACTGTTGATGATATGTCATCCAACTCATTTACAACAGATCCAGCCACAAACAGAGAAAGATTTTTTAAAAGGAAGTCTGTTTAAAATTAACTTTAACATAGTGGGCCACTAAAGTCTATATTTTCTTTTAAAGAGGTAATTATAGTGCGGTGTAAATAATAGGCTATTTGCACGTGTCTGTTGGAACCACAATGTGATCCTAACTTTGTTTTGGTCTGTGTTTTAACTCTTTCCCCCTCCCCCCAAATTAGCAGCTCTGCCTGCCTTCTGAAAGTAATTTACCTTCATGGTGGCTGAAATGGTCACTTTTTAATTGTTTTTCGAATCCAGCAGATAGAAAAAAAAAACACCTAGTTTAGTGAACTGAAATAGGAGATGACTATGCTAAGTAAGCTGCACATATTAACAAGAAAAGAGCTTCATTCAGCACATTAAATATGCTCTGTAACTTAAGAACCATTTCATGAGCAAACACTCCTGCTTTTTCTTGTTCCAGAAAATGTATAAAGAGATTATCTAATCAGAGTTCTGGATGCAGTTGGTAACCCTTATATTTAAAAACAAAAACCACCACCACAACTATGACTTGGTATAATAGTTTTAGATTGATTTCCTCTGCATAATTATAGCAATTGGATAATAAACCTGCTCAGTTTGGGGGGGTTAAAGTCAAGTAAATATTTACATGCACAAATTTTTCTCCTGTCACCAAGCAGAATAATAGGTTTGCACACTAAACTAGCTATTTACTTTTAAAGACTTCATTCAAATCCAGAATTAAAAGAGCATGAAAAGGTTTTTTTGCCACTTTATTCCTCAAATTGGAGAGGCCCAGGACTGGAATAGCAGGAGCTGGGGAGGAGGCTGCACAAAGCCAGTGTGTATTATGGTTGGCTCTACTCAGAGCTGTGTGTTTCTCAATTTTAAAGAGCATGGTAATTGTTTTAGAGAAACATTTCTCTGATTTATTTTACACTGGACCAAAAAGACTTTTTAAACTCTGTACGGTGAACTATGTCAAGAGTCAGCCTATTAAGCTCTCTTTCGAGCCTTAAACACTGACAAGTCTTTGAAATTTGCATTTTTATGGGTCAAATCCTCTGCAGATGTAAACTGGCATTGCTTTATTGAAGTCAATGAAGCTATGCTGATTTACACAAGCTGAGGATCTGGCCATATATCCATTGTGGTAATTTCACAATCAGATATTGCTTATGACTGCATCCCCCTACTAGAGAAAGAGCAAGATAAATCCTTTTTATTTTTTCTGAGCACATAATGGTGTTTGACTAATTTAATAGTAAGAAGAATTACTATAGCAGATGGGTCAGACCAATGGTCCACCTAGCTCATAGCCTGTCTGATAGCTGCCAGCACAGCAGAGTGTAGGGCTGCCAAATGGTCAATTACACACCAGCAGGCTTATGGGGGAAAGTTTCATCTGAAACCTGGCAGTGCTTGATTGGCTTGTGTCCTAAAGCTGGAGGACTGATCGTCTTACAATTTGTAAGGAGTATGTTAACCCTAGATAATATTCTGAATCATATAAATATTGCATCTTACTAATCCTGTCTGTGAATTCTGCTATTAATGCTCTGTACCTAACTAATGCCTTGTATCAGTGATTTCCACACATTACAGTTGTTTTATATAAAACAATTTTAAAATATTAATGGTCAATTTGTTACTTTTCAATATTAACCCCTTGTTCTTGTATTCTGCGAAAGTGTAAATAGAGACTGAACTGATCTTTACACTATCCAGTATTTTATATTCCTTCCATTACATCACCTCTTATTTGTCTCCTTTCTAAACTAAACAGCCCTATCTTTAATATCTCTTCATATGGAAGTCTTTCAATGCCCCTTATTATTTTCCATTCTCCTTCTCTGGACTTTTATATTTCTGCTATATTCTTTGAGATCAGCTGCTCATTATTTACCTCACTTGTTCCCAGTCCAGTTTCTTGAGTTTTTCTTTAAAAAGCACAAACAGTTTTGGAGGTATCTAATTACATGCAAGCAGGGAAAACTCAAAAACTATTAGATTCTGGCTCAATTTGACTTTGACTGTACATCTAGCAGTGTTTTAAGAGTGGATTTTGAAATTGTTGCTTTCTGACCTGATTCTCATTTACCCTAATATCCCTTTCACTACTCTGGTAATTTAAAGGGGCCTTGACATGGGTGTTAATTGTACCTTAAGGCTCCCTTCCACTACCAGGCTACTGTAAAGGGACCTTAATATAAATACAAATGTACCTTTGTGTGTACAGTGCCAGTGTAAAATTGCCCAATGCAGAAATGCATCCTAATACCAGTAGATTTGTTTAATATCAGCTGATTTCTCTTCTTAGTGATTGATTTAGTGAAGTGCCACATGTCTTGCGCAAAATTGCTAAATGCCTTGTTTGGGAAAATGGAAAAAAAACGTAGTTACCATGAAGCACAAGGTTACTTTGCCAGCCTGAGCACAGTACTGTACATAATGCAAAACTGTCTAGCAGATTGTATCCTTAAAGAGCCATGAAGCATCTCATTGCATTCTGTCTCATTTTCTAGCTCAACTCCTTGGTTTATCTACATTGGGGGGGCAGAAAGGGGAGAAAGAGGGAGAAAAATGTACCTAAAATCCAGGCACTTGATTTTTGTAATTATTATTCCAATGTATCAGTGCTGTGCTCTTTTACACGGTTCAAATCAGACTTGAGTGACTTCACCAACAACAGGAAAGCTAATGTGACCTGTTGAAGAGTCAAACGGAGCCCTTTGCACCATGGGCTGTGAAAGGGATGAGATATAGTGCAGCCCACCCAATCACAGGTGAAGGAATTGGTGATGTTGCTTTTTTCAGGCATAGATTACTTCCATCCCACCTCAGTTCAGCTCTGCTGGCTGGCACAGGGGGGGACCGGGCCAAGACCCCAGCTACTCCTTTCCTGTCGCTGTCCTCTTCATGCACACTTGCTTGCAGAGGTTTGTGGCTATGCAGAGAGTACTTTTCCCCTGGGCCTGGAGCCAAAGTTAAAGGTATATATCTCTGTGTGTGTGTGTGTGTGTGTGTGCGTGCGTGCGTGTCGTGGAGGGGAGGGTTCCTCCCCTATATGATTGTGTAAGGCTGTGCCATGATCCGGCCCTACTTGTGATTTCCTATAGTGATGTTGCTAAAGGAGCTCTGTAAAGACAGATACAGATTTGCTGTTGCCAAGGCTTATTTTCATTTAACTGCAATACCCCATTACCGCTAAACATCCATTTAAGTTATCTAAAGGTATAGGGTATTTTACAGAAATCCTTATGGCTTCCATTTACTTTCTTGTGAATTTAGTCTGGCTACGTAAGTATTTGATCTAAATCCAATCACCCTAGCAGGACACCTGAAACAGAGTTAAAACACACACCTGAACAAAACTGGAATAATAAATAGTACAATGCACACTGCATGTGGACAGATACAATAATTAAACACACACACACACACACTCCTCTTCCCCTGTGTAATGTAGCTGAATTCTCACAGTATTCTTCTCAGTTGTGAAGTACTACTTTTCCTAATAGGATTATATGACTGGGTGAAACTTGAAATTTAAGATGTCCTTAAACTCTTCCAAGTGGTGTGCTCCCTTTGCTTTATTATGTTCGGCAGGCAACTTTAAAACATAATACCATGCTCACAAGTGCCCAAGCATGCAATGCTAATGAACTTCCACCCTCTTTTATGATCCCAGAGATATGATTATGCAGTAATGATGTCATTGTTAAAGCTAATTTCTGAGTGAAATGTATGCCTTTAATTTTCAACTCACCTTTCTCTTCTTCCCTATGAGCCTTTAGGGGCAGTGAAAAATCATGGGTTTATGCATCTCAGCTCATCCCCACTCATGTTCAAACATTGATTTCATGTTTCCCATGCATGGAGCAATAAGGAACTGGCCTAACTTCCCAAGGATAAACTGCAGTCTGCTAGAGTATAAGACCTTCTGCGTCTTCTGTTTCAAATGATTGAGGCAAAGGCAACCTAGATTGCATTGCAAGAAAGAATAAAACATTACTGTGTAAGTACAAGTAGCTTGCAAAATGTTATCACACAGAAGATACAGCAAGATTTTATATCAAGGTCACATTAGGATAGAGAACAAGATATCTTTGAATGGATGCTTTGCATTTAGCAAAGTTTACTTAGCAAGTTCAAAAGATTGAATTTAGATTGTAATACTGCAAGACTTCATAAGAGGTTGGGGAAAAGTTGGGTGGTAATAAGTAGATAAAATATTCAGTACATTTTAATCCCATATGAGACAAATAAAAAAAACAATAATATGTTAAAAATGATTAGGAAACTTAATAAATCCTAAGAAAAAAGTGATGATCTGGTGGGGTTTATTGTGTGAAGGGAAAAAAGGAGATGTAACTATATCAGGATCTTAGGACAGTATTTGATGACTCATGAAATCTTACTAAAAAATAAGTTGAATTAGTTTGGATAGGAACAGTCATGTAGATTAACACTGGCTGAAGGCAATTATAAAAAGGCATTTCACTGAGCTGTGGGGAGGTATCTGGTGCGATTCCAGAGGGTTAGGCCCAGTGTTTTTTAACAATGACCTACAAGAGGGAATAAGTAGCAAATCAAATTAGCAGATAAATAAAACAAGAAGGAAAGTTCTAAAAAACTACACAGATATTTTTTGGCAAAGCATCAGTGAAGGGACGGGATGCATAATAGTCTACAATTATCTGAAGGTTGCAAACAGCCAGAAATGGAGGGGGGGGGGGAGACAGAGACTAAGCCTAAAGTCAGGGAGGAGATAAAGGAAAAAGGTCAGTACAAAATCAGAGAGAAGGGAAAGGGAAAAGAAAAGATCATACCTAAAGTCAAAAGGGAGCAAACTAATCCACAAATCAAAATATTGCAAAACTCCCAACACAGGAAGTTAAATCTTCAAAGGGGGTGCAAGGGAGTACAGGACAGTACATGAGTAATTGTAATAAAACCAACAGTGTTTTCATCCTGAGATCCTGTATTTTGCATTACACATAACCCTACATTTATAAAATATGGCTTTTGATTTTTATATCTAGGTCTCAAAAGAAGGGGGTTCAAAGAAGAACTTATGTGCAGGATGGATAGAAATAGCTATGTTAGAAAAACATCTGTTTGCTGGTGCTGCTGTCTTCTTACATTTAGGAAAACAAATGTCCTGAGAGCAATCTGAGTACTGTCGACCCCAAGTAATCAAAAAATCATGAGTCAGACCCCAAAAAACCATGATTAGATTTTTTTAAAAATATAATAAAAAATCACTGTTTTTAAATTACTGCTGTAGGGAAGCTGTCCCGCCCTCTGCAAGAGATCATTTTGGGTTCAAAATTCAATTCTGCATTTACACAAAATGCATACAAGATATGCACTTCCCCAGGTTGCTCAGAGAAAGAGTCCACCAACCATCTCCTCACCACTGCGGTGGTGGTACTCCCCACCCCCTCTACTCTCCCTGGCCCCATCTCCCTCCATGTCTGTGTACCTGTCCTACCAGTAATACTGCCTGCAATGATTCAAGAGCATAAATACCTACCTCTAGGAAGACTGTTAAGAACCAGGACACACCTCCCAAATTGGTTGTGAAGTCTGTACTTTGATTTCACCAACCAGTTATCAAGTGTGAACTCCCCAGACACTATAACAGCCTAAAATGGAGCCAGACAGTCCTCTCAGGTATTTCAATCTATTCTGCCATCCAGGTGAGCATACTTGTGTGATAGATGATGCCTTACACGAAGAAGTACAGCAATATTCAGGTTACTCCCAGTCCCAAAGGACCAATGGCTTACTCCAGGTCATTTGCACCTTTGATCTCACAACAAAGACAACAACATTTTGCCAATCCTATAATAAACGTATATAGAAATGTATTAAATAGGAAAAGGAAATAATAGAATAATTTACAGGATTCAAGAGGGTAAAGGTATATATATAGATGAGTTACAATCTTAAATTTCAAAAGGTAATAGACTCTTCTATAATGAACAAGCTCTGTATGTCCCTTAGGGCTAACCCAAGCTAAGCAGCTGGGGATCTTTTGCTTATGCGTAGTAACTTTGTCCCCCAGAGTCAAAGCAGCATAGCTATCCTGTTCCTTCTTGTTAGGAGTTTTTAATCCCCCTCCTCTTTGTGCTCTGAGCTACACACTCAGCTGAGAAGAGGAATCCACCTACATGATTCATCTTCATGGGGGAGGGCAGAACTAACATATTTTGTCCTCTTTAACATCCCACATCAGTTCATCTGGAGTGGATGGACCTTTCCTGTTGGGCAGGATGTAACACCCTTAGCTGAAGATCAGCACTTCATACTCATTAATCTCTCTCCCCTATCTGGAGATTTACAGTCACAGAGGCTCACAATACAACCCTTCAGATATTACCTTTCAATATGGGATACAGAGATTATAAATGAGATTAATGCATGCAGCAACTCACAAGCATTTAATAAAAAGTCTAAACCACATTCTTATTCTAATTCCTGTTTTAACAATACCAACACACAGGTGAGCCAAATGGATTCCAGCTTTGTATTGGTCAATATTCATTTGGCAAAAGCTGGCAGCTGGTCTGTCGGCATCATACCACCCAGTCTCCTCCCCCAACTCATTTTCTTCCTCCATAGTCTCTTATGCCACACCTGCCTCCCATATTTCCCCCCCTCCTCCTGTTTTCTCATTTGTTGTCCCCCATAATCTGTTGAGTCCCAGGTCTGGCGGCTCCTCCCCTTAGGCTGGGGGAGGGGCCTTTCACAGTGGGTGGGCTTGCGCCCGCCTGCCCACCCTTTCTTGGTCCTCAAATAGGCTGCCATATTTTCCCTTCCGTTCCTCAGTCTCTTTTTCCCCTGTTCCTCTGCTTCTCCTCAGCCTACTGTCTGTACTCCACATGCTCTTGTCTCTCACAGTGTTCCTCCTGCCCCCACATTCCCCTACATCCCCAATCAAGTGAAAGCCAATGATGACAATAACTGAAAAGCAAGCTTCAGATATTGAGTGATTCTCAAATGTAACCGTAATATCCCCATCTGACTTCAAGTAGAATTGCCTACTGTACATCAGATGAATGGCAGCATTGAAAGATCATCTCATCAGGCAGCCACACCTCTTCCAGTCCGTAGAAGTTTAGGTGGACTCAGAATTACATAGTCACAGCCAGGAAAAAGATCTGCTTTTTGACAGCATCCAGAACACAACTACATTTTGAAATCTGCCACTCCAAAAGAGATGGATAAGATGATAAAAGCCCCACACTGGATCAGTGATGACAGCTTCAGGACAGCATTATTGCGTTTGAGCTGTCAACAGCATAAACACCAAGCCTTTGGTTGTTTCACTGATGGGAAATGAATCACAGATCATTTATATCAAGTTATTGGCTGCAAACCAAAATACATGCCTTTCATTTCCATCAGCTTTCATAATGCAAGACATGGAGCAAGTTGCACCAAATGCATTTAGAGAAGTCCACAATTGCATTCAATTTTGTGGCTCTTGTTTTATCTTGGACATTCTTGCAAATTCTAATATTCAAAATCCTTATGAGGACATCAAAGATCCTAACTTTGTCCTTCGTGTTTTCAGCTTGCAAACCGATGGTCAGATCCTCAGCCCTTGGCCTTAACCAAGTGCCTTTTATGCCTCTTCAGCAACATGTCAGGGATGGGAAGTAGCAGGGCCAGAGTTCACAATGCTGCCTTAGGGATCTGGCCATTTATGTCCTGCAAAGGAGCAATTCTATGGTATAAAAGGCTAAACACAGTTAAAAGTTATTTAAATCAGGCACTTAAATTCCAGTTTACTACCATCAGCACCAAGCATAGATTAAGCCGATTCCTTGTTCTCTTACAAATATCACTTTCCATTACAAGATCACATTGCCAAAGTCTTGCCGGATGAGACAGGTAACACCCTTTGTCTTTCATCTTCACCTTTAGTTCCCAAGCCAACCTAAGAATGAGGGACTCTGCTCTGGGCAGCATTCCAGCTCCAGCAATACCAAAGCTTTCAGAAACTTCTCTCTTTCCTCCCCCAAATCCTACCTTTAATCCTCATCAAACAGCTAATTGTCTATGTACAGCACATTTTCTCATCCCAAAACACCTAGTACATAAAGTCTTTCTGCAAACCTAACACAATAATTATAAATCTAGAAAAACACCATGTTCCTGTTCAACAAATTTAATTGTGATAGAGTGAAGTAACAGTGCAAGATAACGCCAATCAAGCACTTACAGTGTCAAAATATTTTGCCTGAAAATATTCATTATCTCTGCGATTGAGTAAGAATATCAGAATCCTGGCCCTTTATTAAAACACCCGCTAGCAAAATGTTGCAGAATTCCTACAGAAAGCTTTGTGTTGCTATGAAAAGGCACCTTCTCACTGGCCTGGACAGAGCTGGTAATATTTTTGCACCAATTGGCTGAAAAGGATACCTTTCACCAGACAAAAATGAGACAAGTACAACAGCAATGGTAGAATCCACTTCCAAAAAGGTGTAACAAAGGATTATGCACTGAAATATTTATCATACGGGCAGGACTGTTCTGGCTCTTTGTCTACTTTGTTTTGTTCACATTGTTTAGTTAAGGTTTGGCACCTTGCCTTCTAGAACTGGCTCTCTTTCACTCATCCTTTCCATTTCCTGTTCCTTTTAATTAATTAACTTTAACTGCTCAGGCTCCACCCTGAGCCTGAACATCTACAATGCTATTTTTCGCCCTGCAGCCCAAGGCCCACAAAACCAAGTCAGCTGATCTGGACTCTGGGATTTTGTGCTTCAGGTTTTTCTTAATCACATTGTAGACATACTCTAAGTGTCTTGCCTAAGGTCACATGAGAAGCTGTAGAAAAGCTAGGATCAGAACCCGTGCCCCAGTCCCTGTTGTAAGTGTGAAAGGGGGTCAATTTTATACATTTGTTAAGGTGCCAATAAAATGTTAAAGCTGAAGTCTAACTAGATTTGCCCATTTGATAAGCACTGTAGCCAACACTAGAACGGAGTTTAATAGGAGAACCCCTTTCTATTGAGTTGAAGGTCACTTAGCTTACCAATTTGAACACTTTTCAAGTCAACTTTTAATCTGAACAGTATTTCTCAAATAAGGACTTGGTTAACCTTAATCAATTCAGAGTGTATTAATTCACCAAGAACTACATCAGTATACAATCAACAATTCATCAAACAAGAATAGACACAACTAGTGTACTAAGCATTTACTGAACACCAGTACAGCCTCACAAGCAATTGTCAGATTAGAATTGAGGCTCAACAGTTACACCAAGGAATAATCACCAAGATTTCTTATTACATTTACTGTGACCTCAACTGCCAGTTCTCTAGCTCCTAATGCATTTATCACACTTCCAGGCATGCACTTGTTTCTAGGTCACTTTTAAGAATGTGGTCTGTTTTATTTGAATGGATTGCTCCAGAAGGGAAAAGTTTAGAATATCAAAAGCAGTTGCTTCAAGCTATAGTTTTAAATCTCTTTTAGGCCAATTTGCTTAGACTTATAAATATATGCATGAGAGCATGCATATAGCATTAGTTACCATCTAAAATATGGTTACCTGATGTCTCAATAGAGTGTGTTGACTTAGATAACTGATAGTCATCTTATGTTAAAGAACATAAGTGGAAATATAATTCCATCAATTTTGGGTCCCACATGGTGAAGTCCTGAGTCCAAGACTTATTGGAGGGGCCCCCTGTTGTGGAAATTGGGCCTACCTATTTATCCTAATTGTGAGCTCAACTATGAAGAGTGATATTTATAAACTTTAACTCACAATAACCTAGAACAACAAATATACAAAAAGGGAGACAGAGACTGAATGAGTCCCAACAAAAAGGCCTACTGATGTAATTGAAAGACTGTGTTTAGATCATGCCTGGTAAACAAAAACAACATGAGACCAAAATTCAATGTACCAAGTTTGGAAATTAGGTCTAATTTATGGACAAAATAATGAGGGTTTGAGATATTCCATCCCTCACTCCATTCTGGGGTCCTTAAAGAAAGGCAGACTTTGGGTACAACAACTGACTACTGGAGCAAGCTTCTCCATCATAACTGCCACCCTCATCATCGCTTGGGACCCCAGACCTTCATCATCCTAGTCTTAAGAGATGTCCTGACCAGAGCAAGCCAGAGAAAGGCACCTAGATAACATCACCACCTCTACTGGTTCTGGTTGAATCCCAACCACCACCTGGGAGCTGAGATTTGTTCTCCCCCCATATTCCTACCTACTTTGTCCTTTTCCTTCCCTCCTTTGTTTTTTTTTTTTTTTTTCTCATTGCTCTCCTTTTTCCTCCTGTCTAATAAGGAGTATGGCCAAGACTCCATATTTTGCAACGCTGCTGTAAACCTGTGATCAGAAAGAGGCAACTGAAAACAATGCCTTAAATAGCCCAGTACTGGTACAAGTTTGTCAGGTATTGGAGTGTGCTGTGCCCCTGTTATCTCTGCAGCAAGATTACAAGTGGAAATCAACACCAGAGACAAAAAAAGCATTTTCTCTCTCTAATATTCTCTCTCCCCTGGTGAGTGTGTTTGTCTTCTAAGAAATAAGACAGCAGCTCCAGCCCATCTCAACTAGCTTCTTCTCTTCTCCTCATGAGAACAGTTGTTACCATCTTTGAGACCATCAAAAAGACTGTCAAGCAAGGGGGGTTTCCTTCTCCAGCTAAAGGGAAACGGTACATGAGATATCAGCTCATTAACCTTCTGCCTAATTAAACCAGAAAGCACCCATCTCCCACTTAAATCCACTCCAGGTAAAAAATAGCTAGCACCTTTGTGACCAGACTGCTGGGTTGTTAAAATGAAAGCCTTACTAAATAGTCTACATTTCAAAGGCTTTAGCTGTTTCTCTCTCTTTTATATATTTAAAAGGGTTAAAGGATTTTTAATGGTGTGATTGCCATGATATTAAGCAGGCTAAGGTCTCTGTATACCAAATCTTGGTTAACTGTTGAATGTTGGACAGTGACTGGGTTATGTTAACATATTTAAACCATTTATTCCATCTAAATGAAAACACTACCAACCTCTGATTTCCACTGACCCTTTACCTATGGAGTGCTCAGCTTTCAGCTATTTCTCTGCTGCTTCCATTGATATCCAGTAGATAGCATTGGTGTAGAACAAACTTCCTCAATCCTTTTCTTATTGGAGGCTTTTTAGGTTTGATTCATGTGACAAGGCTCCCCTCTCTGCCCTTTGGACACCACAAACAAGCTAGGACTTTCCAGCTTATGAGCACCTGGTGTGTTATTTATTAGGTCTTCTCCCCCAATAATGCCTTATATAGCAATGCACAAATGGACATGAACTTCTTCCTTAGCCTAGAAAAGGAAAGATTTCATAATCCTGAATCACTATACTATACTATACTATACTATACTATACTATACTATACTAGCCATTCAGTTGGTACTTTCTTCCTCTCCTCACCTCACATCACTGTTCTCAGCTGATGGGTTGATTGCTCATATGAGCTTCTGCATAATTAAGTCATTAAGCACTCATCTTCTAATTAAATCCACACGGGGTGGGGGAACAACAGCTAGTACCTAGTGCTGGATTCAGCTCTAGACTCCTGGTCATCACAATTCATTTCAAGGATTTTATTTCAGTATTAGTTTATGTCATTGATTGGATTTTCTGCCCTGTTAAGCAATTTCTTTTAATAATTCCAAGTTATATGTAGATTACGTGATCATATCTTTCAGCCTTCCTTTTTGTATTGTACAATGCCTATCACTTCTACAGTACAACAATCCTTTACAAACAACAAAATCCATCATAGTATTCTAAATTTAGTGGATATACACCAAAAAGTCTTTGATTGTATATAAGTATTTCACATTATTTAGGGCTTACAGTTGAGAAAAGATGTTATCAACATAGAGAGAGAGAGAGTTTATCTGAGTCACAGGGAAGAGAAATGTGCAGCTTCTAATTCAGAGGGAAAGACATTGATTGGACAAACACATTCTTGTTATATCTGATTTATAACAGCAAATAAATGTGTAATTTATAATTTGGGGTGAAAACATTCTGTTTGGATTTTTTGGAGTAGCAGGCAGTTTGCCCTATTTGACCTTCAGTTTCATGGCTAGTTACTTCTAGTTTGCTTCTAACTTGCAGCTTCCTCACCCGTCTCTTTCTTGATCCACTTAGTGTGCTTTTTGAGGTTTTGAGAGCCAAGAGGACTCAATAGCTATTAATCATTCAAGGCATACCTGTTCTCTATACCCCTCACACAGGCCTGTGCCTTAACTGCAAGACCAATCAAAAATGTGTTGTATAGCTTTAATCTTAATGCTGACGCAGTCTTAGATGTCTCCAAGAAACATTCAGCTGTTTCCTCACACAGCATATTAAATTGTAACAGATAAAGAAATTAAATATCTTCCTTTGCTTGCACAGCACAGAGAACCCGTATAATTGTAGAACAGAAGGCTGTCCTGCAGGCCATTTAATGGCATTATGTACCTCTTCATTTACCTGATCCTGAGTCAAACTTCACTTTAATCTTCCAAAGCTCATTTTAGTTTGAAGAACAGCCAAACGCGCCCATTTGGACAGATTCCCATAATGTATTTCCCACTATTTAATGAAAAAGGAAAACAAAAATTAAGTTACCTTTCTGAGATAATTTATTTCCTGGAGATTAGGTAAGTGATGTTTTAAAAATTATTTTAATCCTACAACTGGTATATCACAAAGGAGAGAGAGAGAGGTCAATTTCTTTTACATGTAGTATTATACCAACTGGTGGAAAAAGTTTTTTTGGAGGCAAGGATTGTCTTTTAGTTTTGTGTTTGTACAGCCCCTAGCCCAGAAGTCCATGACTGGGACTCCTAGGCACTATGGTAATACAAATAAATAACAATAATAGTCAACTTTTATTGAGTAACTCCCAACCTGCTACTGAATAAGGGCTTATATATATTCATAGATTTTAAGCCAGAAAAGATCATTATTATAAACTGGTCTGACATTCCGCATAGTTATTGTTGCTTCTAGCTCACAATTTGTGGCTGAACTGTAGCATATCCTTTAGAGATTTAAAGTCTATTAAAGACTCAAAGTGGTGAAGAACGTATCACATCCTTTGGTTTCTGTGACTAATAATTATCATTGTTAAAAATTTGCACTTCATTTCTGGTTTGACCTTTGCTGATGTCGACTTCCCACCATTGGATTTTGTATTGCCTTTATCTACTAAATTAAAAAGCCCTGTAGTATCAGACATCTACTCACTATGTAGGTACTTATAGACTAGTCCAGTTGCCTATTAGTCTTCTCTTCAATAAAATAAACAGACTGAGCTCCTTTAGTCTCATTCTCAATCATGTTTTCTAGAACACAAGTCATTCATGTAGTTCTTGCCTGAACTTTTCATTATCCATTTAAGTATGTGAATACCTGCACTGAACACAGTTGCTTAGCAGTCTCACGAATGCTGTGTATAGAGCATTCACTTTCCTACCCCTACTCCATATTCCCCTGTTAATATATCCAAGATAGAGCTGGTCAACATTTTCTGTTCAAAACAATTTTTTTTTAAATAAAAATGTCCTTTTCCAGAAAACGGAAAATTTTGCAGAAACTTTTCATTGAAAATTTATGATTTTTGATTAAAACAATTTTCCTTCTCTATCTCTTTTCCTTTCTGCTCTATCCTTTTTCAATGGAAAAATGGAAGAAAGAAGACCGATCCAAAATCACTAGTGTTGTGCAGCAAAAAGGGCAAACAGCATTGCACTGGAGGCTCATCGTCAGCTGGTTATTTGCAATGGCCCCTAAGGCATTTTCAGTATCCTGCTTTTCAGAATGCATTCCCCAGTCCTGCAAATATGTCCTACATTCTTTTTTCTCAGATGCATGGCCTCCTATATGGCCATATTAAAATGCGTGTTGTTTGATTGCACCCATGTGACCACGTGAACCAGATCATGCTATATCAGTCACTTGTCTTTGTTGTTGTTCATCACTCCTTTGTGTCATCTGCAACTTTTTATCACTAATGAGGGACTGTTAGAAGCTTTGCCACTAGCTGATAATTCCCCATTAACAGCTACATTTTGAGATCTATCAGTTAGCCAGCTTTTAATCCATTTAATGTGTGCCCTTTTGATTGATATAACTTTTAGCATGGATTTCAATAGGAACAAGCTCTGCCTAACTCTATCTGTATTGTTTTTTGAAAGACTGCATAATGGCATTTTTTAAAATTCAAATGAGGGGTGAATCAGACTTCTCAGTATTAATCCCGTATCAGACAAAGGGGTGTTTTGGAAGGCAGCAATGCTAGTCACTCCCTCTTCCAGCCTCCAGCCTTTCAGTGCACAATCTGTACAGGACTTGTAGTACCTGAAGGGTAGGGGAGTGAAAAACTACTAGATCAAGTTTAATTATAGTGGAACAGACAGAGAGTGGGCATGTAGGAGGGTGTTGGAAAAGGGACTACAAAACATCAGCTTAGGGAGCCATGGTGATGAGGCAATGATGTGAGGACAGAAAGTAGTCATTAACAAAAGCAAAATCCCTGCACTTGTTGGAATCCATATATGACCTGTTAATGCCTCTCTATTTTTAGGTTCAAGTGAACAGTGTCTATATCATTTGGGTATAAATCTTCAAGTGTTTTTTAATGTTTTTTTAATTCCTGAAGGTTTCTTAAATAAATCACCTTGATGTTAAGAACTGTGGCTGATATCCTTATTTCCTCTCAACCCCAAACACCAACATCAAGAACATTTTCTCCTCCCCAGGACCTTGATGTTCTAAGTCTAGGCTATAAAGTTGCAATCATTCTAATACTCCTAAACCCAGTGTGAGCTGAATGCAAACATCAGGGCCAGGAATACATCCTGTAGCTCCCTGTTGTTGAAAGGATAAGGAAACCACCTTATCTTCCAGTATCTCATGCATGTAAGAACTTAGAAATAATACATTTTGATCAACCAGCCTGCTATGTTGACATACAGGAACAAAAGTACTTCCACTCAGCCAAACCGCATATCTTGGCAAACTACCTCCTAAAAAACAACAAAGACATATTCAAAAGACTTGGCAGACTTCCTGGCACGCTACACCTTGAGCTTAATAAGTCAGTCACGCTATGCCGGCTCTATAACTTAGCCAAAGTGCAGTACCACAAAGGGGAATATCAGAGTTTGGGTCCTGAACTTGTCTGGAGGGGGGCTGAAAATTTTTTATAGTGGGGGCATTGAGAGCCATTGAACCAAACTGTAAACCCTGTATAAAATGGAAACAACTTCAAGGAACTCCTAGTTCCAGCACCAATGCTTGTCTGTGTCTTCTGGGCTTTTAGAGGCTGGCAGTGGTGTGGAGGCAGCAAGGTCAGACCCCACGGCTAGAAAGTGTTTCATGAAGGTGTGACATTGAGAATAATATTTAGCCCTTCCTGTATATAACTCTTTATCTTATTACCTGTCTGTCTTTCTTAGGAGTTTCTAATACCCCAGTAACATTCAAGCCTTCAAACCACTTTGTAAACATTAAACTAATAAATTAAGCAATCAAGTTCAGTGGTGGATTCTGAAGGAAGCCTTCTCCATTTCTCCTCCCGGGTGGGAAAAGTTCTCTGATATTGTGCATCTAAAGGTCCAGGGCAGTAAAAGAGAGAAAATGGAGTGATTTTCAGGTCTCTGATGGGTTCAGACAATCCTCACAGACCCTCCAAAGAAATAAACATCAGTTAGATTATTGCAGCACCAGGTTGCCTGCTCCATTTAAGCCAAAAAAATCATGGTAGCAACTGAATATGAAGAAAATTAGCATAATCATCTGCAGAGTTACTGAACATGCTGACTATGAGCCAGATCTTTGACTATTGTAAAATGACATAGCTATGCTGATTTACAACAGCTGAATATCTGACCTTTTATTGCAAAATGGTGGCTGTCAAAGAATCAGCACAGATCATAATGGTTTGAGGAAACACCCTGTAAAGAATTCAATGTGAAATTCTTACAACAGACTGAATTCCATCTGATTTAGCTAAAGCCAATACATTTTCAGTGTGTTATGCAAAAATGGCTGATGCAGAAAACAGGTAGCTCACTACATTCTGGGCACCAGCCAAATGTTTTTACTGGATGGACATGTCTAGTAGGTTCCAGTATTGTAAATGAAGATTATTAGCATTCTCCATAGGCTACTAATACGGTTTACAAGAGTAAGCGGACTAGAACAGCACCTGACATCCTGATCGACAAGATGCCAAGTCACAAATAAAGTAACAATAACAGACTCCAGGCAGAACTCCATTAGTCCCCCTGGAAAAATTCAAAACACTAAATACTGTGTTTTAAACCCTTACATCAAAACCCTTTCCAAGGGTTGATTTATGCTGTAAAAAAAATAACAGCTTTTCAAAGTACCAGGGTAAAATACCTATACATGCTGAACTTCTCATCCACATCCATAAATGTTTTACTGAATACCTGTCATGTACAATATATGTTTTTCACAGTGGATCCTGATTCCTAAAAGGGATTCACTGTTTCTCTGCTTTGAGATTCCAATCCTACAAATAGTACATTACATTATATAGTGATACTGCTGTGTTGGGGAGATAGACCAAATTCAGAAATAGTCCAATCACATAGCAAAGCTTCCCAGGAATTCAATCTCCTCAGTTCAGGTTGCTGTGGTATATGGATTAAAAATGAAACATTACAGATATTATGAACAAATATATAGATATCCATGGATCTACTGTACAAACCCAAAAGTTATATTTGAAACCCTTTTTTAAGCTTAAATACACCATGCATTTTTGTTATTCAGTATTATTCCTGAATAGCTAGAAAACACTCATATATGCACAAATGGCATATGAGTCATTAAGTTATTAAATGAGTTATTAAATTGTGGGACTAATTCTCTGGAGTCTAATAGGTGCAAACTATATAAAGATTCTTATCCTTCAAAGAGAAAAAAATCTATTGTTTATCTTGGAAGATATCTTGTCTTTTGACTTTTTTAAAAATTGTTTACTGCTTTTCATTCACAAACCAATGTAAGAAAGTAATGGTACAATCACCATATCACTAAATAATTTACTTCTAACATTTATCATATCCATAGTTTTAGATTTGTTAGCAAACAGTATTTAAATCTAAACTTACTTTGCAAGCAGCAAAATAATAATTACCAAAGAATTCCAGGAGCACAAGTAGTCTCCCAAGAAAATTAACTTTCTTTTTTTTAATTTTAGATGCTTCTCTTTCAAATATCCTCATGTTACGATGACCGGCCTGCTAAATATTTAAATATCAGGAGGACAAATATAACTTCTTGAACTAAATTCCATAACCATGTTAGCCAGCCATTGGTAAATCTTGATTATCTGAACCTCAGTTATCTGAATTTTGGTTTATCTACAATTTATTTAATCCCCCAAATCTGAATTTCATATAGAGACTGAATTTTGCTTATCCAAAACTCTGATTACTGACAGTTTTTAGATGTTCTCAAGACATGCAGATAATAAAGGTTCCTGTCATGCAGTATTTTTTTAATCAGGGTTGTCAGTGTGGCAAGATGCCCACCATCATTTTTATGCTGCTCGACTGAGGTTCTCATGCAGTGCCTAATACCATGGTGTCTGAAGGAAGCCAAAGCATTGTCTATCGCTTTGTCCACGTGAAGCAAGGTGGGTAAGGTAATATCTTTTATTGGACCTACTTCTGTTGGCAAAAAAGACAAGCTTTCCAGCTTTCCAGCTCTTCTTTAGGTCTGGGAAATGAAGAAGAGCGCTGTGTAAGTGTGAAAGCTTGTCTCTCTCACCAACAGAAGATAGTCCAATAAAAGAAAATATCTCACCCACCTTATCTCTAATATCCTGGGACCAACAGGACAATTACAATACTACATACAATTTTGTTCACGTGACAGCTTCAAGATAGCTTTGGCTGGATGTGCAAGGCAATGCGGCAGCCATTTTGGATGTGATACTGGAATTTGTCATCATAGCATAAGGCAGAGAGAGGAAGGCGGTATCATGTCTAAAGCTGACTGTTGCCATAGTAAAGAGAAAAGAGGAAAGGGAAGAGAGCCTGAAACTTCAGAGTGGGCCAATGGCTCAGGAAAACTTTAATCTAGTATTCAGGAGTTTGAAGATGAATCTCCCTTCATGCTGAGAGCTGTAGAACCACACTTTAGCTGGGGTGAGGGGCAGGGGAAGAGTAGGAGGGACTTTAAGGTATGGGAGGCTGAAGCAACTAGCTGCTCTCTAGAGGCCACAGTGTTGTTTGGAGCCCTTGAGTCTATAATTGCCTCAAGCTTGTTGTGGGGCTCCAGTTTCACTTCACAGGGGAATCAGTCAAGGAGGGCAGCACAAGAAAATAAGAGTTGTTTAAGTGCTAGAGAAAATCCTCGGGAGTGAATGCCTTAACATCTGGACAGAAAATCTTCCCAGGAGATGGAGTGGTGTCATGCACCACTGGTGGCTTAGCTCCTAAAAGGACAGTGTCCTGACCTCCTGAGTCAATGTGATGTAGGACTGACTGCTCAGAGGGGTGGAAATTGTTTCATCCTCCAAGGACTCATTCAGGTCATGTATTATAGACATGTCATTGTGGAAGCAGTCATATATAGAGAGTCCTGGTCAAACATAAAGCAGTTTGTCCAGACAGGTTTAACTTATTTTATTGAAAGGAACACAACTAGTAGAACTTGTCAAAGATTTTTGCCTAAAAGTGTTCTTTTGACAGTGACATTTTGTGGAAAAAAATCAGAATTTTTCATTTTCAATGAAAGTTTTAATACATACTTTGAATTTTTGTTAGTAATTTTCAAAAAAAATTGCTTGAAATGGTGGGAAAAAATCCCACTTCCTTTCACTGTTTTACTTTATCAAATGAAAGAACATAGGAGGAATGACCCACATCCTCTCACTTTTTGCCAGGGGAACAAAAAAAAAACTGAGAGAAAGTGAGGAAAAAATCCCAGAAAATTCTAAACAATTTTTAAAAAACAAAAACTTTTTAATTTTGTTTCAAAGGTTTTCATGGAAACCTGCAAAGAATTTCCAACAAAATGAAAATTTATTTTCTGAAAATTTTAATGAAAAAAAATTAACCAGCTCTGTTAACTGGGCAGCAGGAGACAGCATCAATCACTGTACCAGATCTTTAAAAGTGTTGTTCACACTGTCAAGGTGCAACAGTACTGTATATGAAAAATTAGTTCAGATATATGACTCCACATTTCATATTTTGCAAACACTGCTCAGAAATCTATTGATGTACACACTATGTGGTATCTGAAAATATAATATGTTGCATAAAAATATGAAACAGAGGTCTTTCATTTGACAGGATTAATTCCTAATTCTAATCTGGTTAATTACATGCTAACTTTCCCTCTCTCCCCCACATAAAATGTGTTCTTTCGATTTCCACTTTCTTTCTTTAAGACTATCTTTATTAAATTTGTGAACAGCAATGTAATGCTTTATGAAGCACAGAATTTGTTACAATGTTACCTGGACAATATAAGATTTGTGAAGATAGCAATTTTGTCAGCAATAATAAAAACCTACCTCCCTTGTAGAGAACATCAGATGTCTATCTGTGATGGCAGTAGGAGGAGACCAGTGTTTCTTCAACAGAAGAAAATACACAACTAATTATTAGGGCAAGTAAGTGGAACAGGGAAAATACAATATCAGCTACACTGATAAATAATTACTATTCTTAATAATGATTTTCACTATTTTTCTTCATAGACCAGACCAAGGATCATTTTGTGTGTGTCTGTAAAAAAAAAATCCTTGTATGCCTCCTTCCCACCCTGGGTCTTGTATCATGCATAGCACAGCCTCATCCAAGGACTGGGACCCTGAACTTCATCCATCATTAGGAGGAGACTTGGAGCAGGGGGTTGGACTAGATGATCTCCTGAGGTCCCTTCCATCCCTACTCTTCTATAACTCTATGACACATTCAGCCAGTGAAAAGAGTGCAGGTTTTACATCAGGTAGAGAATAAATAAGGAATCAAGAGAAGCTAGACTCCAAAGTCTCACCACCACCTTCTCAAAACAGTGACAGAGAGAAAAGCAACAAAAAACATCATGCAAAAAAACACCTACAAAGGAAATGCATGGGAACATGAAATGGAGTAAAGAGATGAAAGTGAGATGGGGACAACAAAGGCTGACTATCTGGAAAAGCTTCCTGACAGTTCTGAAATCTGACCACATCATTTAGGTGCCTAAATGTGAAAGGAGCCCTTTGAAAATCTGACCCAATACTGGGGGCTGAGCAGAGCTCAGTGAATAACTGATTTCTTGGATCTGTGGCCAAATCCAAAAATTTCAAAAAAAGAAAAAAATGTTTTTGGTTGACTCAAAACAATTTTTCATTTTTTCCTCACTGAAACAAAAACCCAGAAAAAACACCTATTTTGTTTCATTTCAGTGTTTATCTTTTGTTATTGTTGCTAAATGTAGCTACATTTCAAAATGAAACATTGTTTTGAAATGAAGTGTCTTATTTTTGATTCTTGATATTTTCTCCCCCTTTTTCTCCACCTGAAACTAGTCACCAAATTCAATCCAAATATACAAAGTTTTGGGTGAGTTGACACTGCATTTTTCAGCAAATAAATTTTATGTCAGCATACAGTGCTGGCCAGTCAATACTTCCTGCTATATGCTATATGTTATAGATGTTATTGTGTCTTTCAGCAAGATGACACACAGTCTGCAATACAGTTACTGCCAGTCAATGTTGTAAGGGTGATAGATTCCTGAGTATATTCCTAAATTATAATCTAATAATAATAACTTCCTTTAATAGGTAAATCCCCTGTAAAAGATGATGAACCTCAACTGCTCCCATTTTAAAATAAAATATAATTTGATTCTGCAACGAAGGACTTTTCATGTGATTCCTCACTTGAGTCAGGTTGTGGAAACTCAGGTCCTAAACCAACTTCCATAATGTTTAATGTGTGATCAGTTAGTGGTCAACACTTGATTTCCAAAATGTAAAAACAAAGCATATCTTGAAAGTTTCTAATTAAAATTCTGAAAAACTTTTTATGATAAAAGTGATGAAGTTGATTAATTAATTTGGACTCTTGAGTGAATGCAGGCAAAAGAAAAAAAAAATCTGAACAAATGACAAAGAAGCAACACAAAAGGCAAAAGTGACATCTAGCTCTATTTGTCTTGTTTCGATCTTGTGGTTTGTTTTTAGCTCTCTGAAATTATTTGGGTAAATTAGTGTCTCTATGGTGTTTATTACTTTAATTACCAATGAACCATATAAATTTACTTAGTAATAAGGATGTAGAAACATGTATTCTGCAGGTTGTCATACTCAACTATAAATTCCGGGAAAACAAGAGTTTACTTACCCCTTTTAACTGTACCCAAATGAGGAGTAGTTTCATTCAGTTACTAAAACATGTCTCAGATTCGTAATCACTGGGCATCATGTAACTTAAACCATTTCAGCTGGAGCCTTTAAATGGATGGATTGGGTTCTATGGTCACCATTCATCTTCATTTCCAGAGCTGACCTACTTAAGGACAACTGGAAGTTGAAAAGGAATTAATGTGAATGTAGCTTCTCTGCTGTCTAACTCTTTTAGGCAAGCAAGCGAGAACAAATTGCTAGCAATTAACAGAGGTAACAGTGTATCTATCCATCTTAGATACCAAAACATGTGCCCATGTAATTTTGTTTATGGCACACAAAATACCATGGTGGCCCATTAAAAGTGCATAGATAGATAATCTCCATTAGCAGCAATGGATGTTAATGAGGAATTAGAATGAAGCGAGGGTAGTAGCTTGGTGGAACAAATCTAGGAGAGTATTATGTTTCTAAAGATGGTGTGAAAAAAGCACAAAGACATTTGTGGGAGAAGTGGACCAACAGGCAATGATATTTTTTGTTCCAGAATATAAACAGTGCCTACGATAATGGCAAAGTAAGTAAATATAGGGATCATTTTGTTGTACACCAGATATTAACACTGGATAAATAAATATAAAATTTGTTTATAATTTCTTAGGTGGGCTATGAATTTGGACTTGATATTTCTGTTTATGTTTTGTTGTTACTTTTGCATGTTTCTTTTGGGCTAGATTACACGACCAACTGTTGCTCACACTTACAAGTACCTCAAGTGATATTGGTGCTCACCAACATGAGTGTGGGTTGCTCAAAAGGACCCTTTCTTTGCTGAACTCAGCTTTTTATTAAATAAATGTAAAAAGTTTTTGATTTTGAACTAGGAATTAGTAGAAAATGCATTCTTTTTTCCTAATACAAAACAGGAACATACACTTTCTTCATGAAAAACCAGGGCAAAATGCTACCATTTGGATTTGGTAGCAGTTTACACACGTTGCACAGATATAGATTATTACACAAGGTGCAAGGCACTGGATAATCAGGCCTCAGTTTTTGCCATGTGTTTTGTTTCGAGAATCAGGAAGGAAGGAGAATTTGCAAAGTATATGTATAAACGAAGAGTCACTAAACACACACACACAATCACCTTAATTTTTAGGCAATGACAGTCTTTAGACACCAGACCAGATCCTCAGCTGCTGTAAACAAGGTGCCATTCTGCTGACTTCACAGAAGCGACTTTGATTTATACCAGTTTTATGGCTGTGACCTTGACTCATCCCCATCTTTCCATGGCACAGAGTAGCAGCAAAATTATTTATTTCCCAAATTGAGTAACTTTTCAGCTACTCAGGGCCCAGAGCCTGCACCAAGGTTTGCTAGCACAGACTCCTGCACTGGGTCATTGTCTGAAATGGTGGGATGCAGCCTTTTGGCCACTCAAAGATGGTAGAATTTGTTTCTCGTGGACACTTCTGTATGATAACTTATCAGTAAGGAGTTCAAATTTTACTCAAAACTGCAGACTGACTTGATTAACTGTGGATATGGAGTATGATCACTGGAGACTGCACAGCAGTTGTAAACCCTTGCAGTGCGGGAAGGGTCCATGGCAGCAGCTTGTGACTGGGTTGTCTTTGCTTTTAAAGAATATTTGTTTTCTTCTGGTAAAATTGTCAGTCTTAGATGGTGAGAATCTCTACGTAGGAATTATTCTTTTTGCTTTCATCTTCAGATTCACCACCAGTTATAGGCCCAATACAATGCCCACTGGAGCTTTCCATTGGTTTCAATGATCTTTGGTTCAAGTCTTGTATTCTTAACTTAATAGATTCCTGACTTACACAGTAAAGCTATTGGCGCTCAGACTGTATAGTGAAGGGAGCCCCATGTATGAACCTGGAGAGACAGTACTATTAGCAGATATGTAGTCTAACTTCTGAAATAAATGCTTATATTATATAATCAATTTAAAACACCACCTTAAATAGCTTTAACTTGTGAATGAGTGTAGATAGTAAATGGACAAATTTCCCTAGCCAAAGTCATCCTATTGCTAGTTAGGTGATTAAAATGTCAAACTTTTAAAAGAGACAAGGTGGATGAGGTAAAATCTTTTATTGGATCAACTTCTGTTGGTGAAAGAAACAAGCTCTCTCTCTCACCAAACAGAAACTGTTCTAGTAAAAGATATTACCTCACCTGCCTTGCATCTCTATTATCCCGAAACTGACATGGCTACACCAAATATTTTAAACAAAAACAAGAACTGAAAGTATTTCTTTCATCAAACATCTCATGATTTCTAATTTTTTCTTGGTATGAGATTTATTGGCCAAAGTACTGCATCTTTTGTTTCCATCTTTAATTTTCATGGACAGAAAGCAGTAAATATTGTGGAGGATTGTTACCAGCTATGCTTATAGATTACCCTTTCTGATTGCCATGGTTCATCAGGTCTTTCTGTGCTTTGAAAGAACAAGTGCACTGCTCAACCCTGGAACTGTCTATCATCATTATCAAGCAAAAAAGGAACAAAGGCAGCAGAGCAATGGCTCAGCTGTCCTCAGAGAAAATCTGACCCACAGCCTTGGTTAAGGGTGACTGAGAGAGAATGAAGAAAAGTCAGGCTCCAGTAACTTTTAATGACAGATCTTGTTAGGGTTAAGAAAACAACCCAGTCATCATGCTGTGATTACATCTGAATAGGAACCCATCATCCCTACCATTGTGGGATTGTGAACAAGGTTGTTATTTTCAAAATTAATGATTCTGTGCTGCACAACTGGGACTTGATACTGAGACACAAAACGTTATGCTGGTTGCCAAATTGAGATCTATGTGATTTCCGCTGGTTCTGCCATTTTATCCTGCCTCCTGGAGCCATTCTCTCTTATCAAGTCACTTTTGTTCCAAACAGGAGCATGCAGATTGTCTCAGTAAAAGTCTGTGTATGTCCCCTTCCTGGGCCCCTTGAACAGCCCATGGTGTTATTCTCTGTCTCAGGCAAGATGTACACTTCAAACAGTACCTAGTCCACCCCCTTCCCCCCAAAAAGTCTCAAACAAAACCTAACTTTTTATTTTTCCTGATACTTATTTAGCTTCCTTGAGCAAAGGAAAACACTCAACGTTTTAGAATGATCACGTTACGTCGTAGTTCATATCTTAACAACCTTGTATCTCAGAATCAAAACTATGTTGTTCTCATTATAAAGGTAATACAAAGTGAAAATACAGCTCTTACTGCTTCTTTTCTTTGATCAGTATTTATTGTGATTATTTGTATTGCGGTAGGCCTAGAGACCCCAGCTGAAACCAGGCCCCATTTTGCTAAGTGCTGTATGGGCATACAGTCAGAGTACATCTACACAGCAACTAGACCCCCTGCGCTGGCCTGTGCCAGCCAACTCGGGCTCGTGGGGCTCCTGCTGCAGGGCTGTTTCATTGCTGTGGAGACTTCCAGGCTCTGGCTGGAGTCCGGTTCTAGGATCCTGCAGGGTGGGAGGGTTCCTGAGCTGCGGTTCCCGCCTGAGCCCGAACATCTACACAGCAGTGAAACAGTCCCACAGCCTGAGTCCGAGTTAGCTGGCACGGGCCAGCCCAGGGCATCTAGTTGCTGTATAGATGCACCCTAAGAGACAGGCCCTGTCCCAAAAAGTTTACAATCTGAATAGACAAGGCAGACAACAAAACTATGATTACAGTTGGGAACTGAAGTATGGTGAAATGAAATGACTTGCCTACCATCACACAGGTGGCCTGTGGGAGACTTGAGACTTGCTGAAGTGAAAGTGAGTCACAGGTGCTGGGCACATGCCTGATTTGGCTCCTGGTCCTTTTCATCTTTCAAGTGCTTTAGAAACATTTGTTAAATTAACATTAATCTGTCACCGGCATCACGTAAATCAAGCGAGCCAAATTCTGCTCTTATTTACATTAGAATAAATCCAGACTAGATCCACTGACTTCAGTGGAATTACATCTGTGACTGAGATTAGAATTTGCCCCAGCACAGTGTTTTATTTTCCTGCTCATATCAGTGACTAGTGACCTAACAGCACCATGAAAGGGGTAAAGGAAGTAATGTTACAGCTGCATACTGGCACAAAGACAAGCCGACAAACCCAAAACAGCATTGAGTTCAGAAGTTCAGATTCAGCACAGAGCTATGAATGCTGAATCACAACCCTGACTGAACCTGAAGGCTGGAGCGCCCATCCACTCTGTCTGTCTACTGTGATTTTTTCAGTGGCACAACTAGGGACGACTTGGCAATTACAAACTTTGGCAAGTGTAAATATTTATTTGTTTTACTTAATGATTGCCAATGCCTTTCAATAGGGAACATGTACTTGCTCTGTCTGATCCTGACTATGTAAGTCCTAAAAGGAACATTTTGCTTTGTTTCAGTAAGACTCAGCCTGATATATTTTATGGTTGCTTGTAAGAATCAAGGCATCTGTGTGTGTTAGCGGCATGTGTGATACCATATTTACATTAGCCTTTTGTAATGTAGCTCTGTCTGGAGAAATATTAAATGTGTCGTGAAATCTGCTCTGATCTAAAATTGACCATATTTTTTATTATATCCCAGCTGAATGTACAATATAAACATAAAGGCCTCAGCGTGAACTAACATTAATGGAGCTATGACAATTTTCACCTGGTGAGGCGATTAAGTTCAATAATTTTGCTACCACGAGTTATTGTGAGACTAATTTATGACAATAAACCATTCATTCTACAACCTGCACGACACATAGAAGGCAAATGTGCAATGGATTCATTCGCTGGAAAGTCTTGACTGGAGCTGTAAGCAGTAGCTTGCCATTCTATTTTCATGTATAATTTCTCTAATTTTCTAATTCTAATTTTCCAACCTGAGTGCCTAAAATTAGGCTCCTAACTCCATATTTATGCCATGAAATAAAATTGCCCCAATTGTTTCAATGGGATTTTGGAGTTTTCAGTACCTCTGAAAATCAGACCATTACTGAATTCCTCAGTGAATGCCACACCTCAGTGGATATTCAGGGACAGATATTTTTAAAGAAAGGCACATTGTTGTGGAAATCAATGTGAAGGAGGATGGTTGGGATGAACTGCAAAAGCTATATCTACTGGACCTCTACTTCAGAGGGTATACTCTATACTATATGGCCAAAAGCACAACAATGATTATTAGATGTCTGTTCAATAAACAGAATTTAGTGAGGTGGGAGTGTTCCTGAAATGGGCTCATTGTGATGAACTCCATCCACACTGGGAAGAAAAT
Source organism: Mesoclemmys tuberculata (assembly GCA_007922155.1). Taxonomy (NCBI): domain Eukaryota; kingdom Metazoa; phylum Chordata; order Testudines; family Chelidae; genus Mesoclemmys; species Mesoclemmys tuberculata. The sequence continues at coordinate 11,211,642 of ML675721.1, read as the reverse complement.
TCAATACATCCCTTCATAGGCTGTATCATACACTCTTCTCTTTAATTTTCTTTCTCCATCTCTTCCCACACTTTAGCCATGGTCAGAATTGTGATTCCCCTTCTTTACCCAATCACCATATTGTACCCTCTTAGCTGACCAACCTTGTCTTCTCTAAATATCATTAAAAATTTGATTAATAATAAGCAAAATCTGTAACAAAAACGTCTCTTTTTCCAACTTGTTGTATACATTCCACTCACCTTTGTCTACGTTTTCCTACAATAATACCCTCACTTCCATACTTAGACATCCCAAATTAGATTAAAAAATCGCAACCAACCAAGCCTGCTTCCTGATAGTAGACAAGGAAATATGAACTATGACCATTATCATTTTTGTTAACGTATGAGAGGCATTTGGCTGTTATAGGGATGAGGGCCACATATGAACCTAGTTAGCTTTGTTATATTTTACTCTTGGCTTATTCAAATGCCTGTGATTTCTGTCACTTTTAATGTATATTAGAACAAACAAAATTATATTTTTGTTCCTCTATATCCCTCAAGACATATTTTAAAATGAAAAAGAACACTCATTTGTTTTTAAAATGATATTTTAATTATGTCGTGCCTCATCAAAATGGCTAGCCTTTTGTTAAAATATGCCTTAATTACTTTACGAAGCCTTCATAAAACCCGCACACATAAGGCGCCTTTCTTCATATTTTCAAGACCTAAATTTGCAGTTGGCTCACAACCAGCGCACTCAAGCAAATAGTCACGTAGGTTGCGGCAGAACCCATGTTGATGAAGTAATCATAGTTGACTGCCTCGCTTGCGCTATTTCACAAACATGCCCGCAAACAAAAATTGGATATGCATGTTGGTTTTGATTTTGAATTCATTCAAAAATGCCCTTGCTATGTCAGAAAGCATGGAGACACCTTCACGGACTGTTGGCTACGCCTCGGCAAAGCTCTGCAACAGTCTGTTAGACAAAAAAGGAGCCTGATGCAAATACCTTAATAAGCATCCCATCTGCGAGGTCATCGGGATATTTCAAACAACTTTCAGTTCTCATTAGTTTAGCAGTTTTCACAAGCATGTCCTTATGTTTTGTAACTTTTGTAACCAAACTTCCTGGGAAAGCTTCTGAACTGGATGACACTTTTACCCATGGGTCAGTCTGCAGTAATGAGCCACCAATTTGTGTGTCCTTTGCACTTTCAGGCAGTATATGTTTGTATTAACCTTTCATGTTGTGAATTTTCCTTTTATCCTCGTAATTCTCTGGCTTCTACAATGCAAATCTCATTATTCCTAATAGGCTGCAATTAGGGTCTTCAAGCTGTTGATCACAGTCATTTGTAAGAGCTGAAGGGTACTTCTCAAGAATATGTGCTCCTTTTTTATCTTAATAATGAAATGCATAACACAGAGTGTGCCGTAAAAGAAGTAGTGAATGGTCCAGTGGAAACCCTTCTAAACCTTAGGCATGCCTTCTACCAATGCAAATTGTACATCAGCTATGGCTTAATGTAAAATGTGCTGTGCACACTGCAGCATATATTCTAGGCTTAGAATTTCTTAAGTATTTTAGACCTGATTTAGTAAGTGGTTATTTATTATCTTCCATTTCAAAGAGATAACCCAGTTCATTCAACACCCTGATGACATGCAGTCATTTTCTTGCACTAATAATTAGTCCCTTAAAGTGGATGCTTTCATGCCATTTATTAAGGGTTCCCATATCTGTATTTTGTGTCTTTTGGATTTAAGGCAGCAACTTCTTGTGGTGTAAAAGGATAAATTCCAAGTCTTTATTCAGCCCTGTATCTGGCCACTGACATTTCTGGAGTTTTGCCTGCATGAGAACTGAGGACTCGATCCTGCAAAGTGCTGACTAGCTCCAGAGAGGTGTTTAATGCCCTCAGTTCCCATGATACTCAAAGGGAGCCAAGTGTGTTCAACATACCAGAGCCTAGCACACTGGGCTCGATAACTAGAGTTCTTAGGAGCTATGGTAACACAAATAAGCAATAATAATAATCTCACTGGAGGAGTTCAGTCCCCTGCAGGACTGGGCCCTAAGTAAGGACTACAATATTTGGTCCTGTATGTTATAGTCTAATATGAGATGATCATCTTTGCTTCAGTTCAGGTGCAGAATTTATTTATTTTCTTGTAATTTTTTAAAATGGAATTTTGGAAGCAATATATTCCCCTAAACATCAGGGTATAACCCAGCTTCTATCTGATGGAGATTAGGAAGAAACTTTCCCTGTGGGCAGATTATGCTACAACTTTCTACTGCCAAATTTCTTGCACCTTTCTGCAAGGCAGGTCCTATTGTCTCCTGACAAGATACTGAACTAGATGGACCTGGTCTGATAGACCATGACAATTTCTGTGGTTCTATTTTAATTTATGAAATCTTTATTCTATGGCATAGTACATATATAGAATATATATAAAGATATTTGAGCAGTATTAGACATTTCATAAATTTAAAAGGATTAAATCTTGAGTAGGTTTTGGAAGTGCAAATAATAAAATAAAACTGAGGTGCAAATTTTATTAGCATAAAATACTAGATTTCTTTTTCCAGTTTTTTAAAATTAGAAAACTTTCAAGGTTCTGTTAACTGAAAGTCATTTATCAACATTGGAAAATATTTTGTATTTTTAATTTACAAGTATTCTAAATTTAGGAAGAGACAAATATTTGTAACAGAACATAAAAGTAGATTTTAAATCCAAAGAACAGTATCAGACTATCTGGACAGTTATTTGTGTTTTATTTTGCTTTTTAAAGAATATACTTTAATATTCTAATACAAAGTTGTACATGATACTATTCATCTGACAGTTAATGGAACTATCCAAAATATTCCTAAAATGTTGGTCCCCTCAATTAAATTTAACTTTAAATCTCTTTGTTCATCTATTGCTTATTAACTATTGCACTCCGTAGTCTTTTTTTGTGTTTTAAAAAGGAGAATTCAGGAATACTCTATGTGAGAATTCCAAGAGATCCTCAGAATCTCAAACCCAAATTCTATAGTTCCAGAAGCTGCTGAGGCGCTGAATCCCCCTGAAGAATCTCAGGAGTGATCCGCACAGAAATTACTGGTAGACAATTGTCCCCTGGTATGTATGGACAAGAGGTGGGCTTTTAAAATCACAGGTATGTCAGATCAAGTAATCAAATGCTTTAACTTTTTGCAATTCTTGTGTGGTTGAAATGTCATTCAACAAGCCTGAGGTTATTATTCTCAACTCACCCTTCACGATCCTCCCTTGCTCCCCAGCCCCTTCTCATTTACCATTTTTCCTATTTCACTTTGGTCCAGATTATCTTACTCCATTATCTTTCATCCTAGATACTACAGCAATTAAGTGTAAGCTCTTAGGGCCAAATTTGGATACCCTGACTCAAGCTGAGTATCTGTTTACTCCACGAATACTCCCATCGGTTTTAGTGGAACTACCTCTGGAGTAAGATGCAACTGTGTTTGGGTAAAATTATCAGAATCTGGTCCACAGATAGCACCACGTCACTCCTAACTTCTCACACTCTAACATGTCCTCCTCACTAATCACCAGTCACTCTCTCCCCTGGCTCCTTTCCCTCTGCCTTCATATATGGATTATACTACAAGAGGGTTGCACACTTCATAGCTTCTGTAGACCGAGCTCAATGCACACACTACGGGCTCCTTTCATTCATGCTCCCTGTGAGACACCCTCCCATCTCCATCTATTGCAGGGACTCCCTGCTACTCAGCCCAACCCCCTTGAGCCAGTGGGCCTCTCCAACTGCTGTTCCACCTCCCAGATGCCTGTCCAACATCAAATCCTGTATGTGCTGCCATCAGCTCATCTTTCCCGTATACCTTCTGCTGTGTTCTCTTTCTCTATGACTGTTGACACTTCTACTATCCTCCCTATCACCCAGGCTCTTCACCTCAGTGTTCTCTTTGATGCTTTACACTCAGTTCCCTGCTCCCCATCCAGACTGTAGCCCACTCCTATTAATTCTTCTGTTACAACTTTAATTTTGCTTCCTTTTCATCCTTACACTTAAAACTCTAGTCCACTCTTTGGCTATCTCATACCTGAACTCCTTCCTCTCTGGTCTTCCATCTTCTTACCTTGCTCCCCTACTGTCCGTCTAAAATGTTGCTCTCAAAATCCTATCCCTCCCTTGCTGCTCTGATCTCACCATCTTCCTCTCTGCATCCCTTCCCTCAGGTGCCCTCATCTTTTGAGTTACATTCAAGTGCCTTGTCCTCATCTTTAAGGCTCTGCACAGCTACAACCCTTTCTACATTTCTATTCTCATCTCCTCTTACACTCCCCCTGTTGTTGACAATGCTTCTATCAATTCTTCCTTCCAAGTTCTCCACTGGATTCCAGTTATCCCTCAACTTCACTGTTGTCTTTAGGAACTTCCTGTGCTTCAGTGGAACTATGGTCATTTACCCCACGTGAAGAACTATGCTCTCCAATATATGGCTGTGATTGCATTCACTCAATACAGATGCACTAATGCAGCTGAAAGTGGACATCTAATCCATTATTCCAGGGGTTTATGAAGAGTATACCATAGCTCATGTTCTGTGCAAAGTTATGATCTGATAGTGCTTTTACACCCACTTAGCCTCGCTATGCAGTGGTGTAAATAAATAATCAGGCTCACTATGGTATTTTAATGTTGCTGTGTAAGTCTTTTTTGTCAACCCAGTATGTTATATTATATTGTATTCAACCGTGAACAAAACCAAATACCTTTTAAAAGCAAAAACCAAAATGTTGGCAGTGGTGTTTGCATTCTACAAGAGGGGAACTAAGAGATTAAGTGATTTACCCTACTTCATACAAGGAGACTGTGGCAGACGCAGGAACTGAACTCAGATCCCCTCAGTTCCTTACCCATCTTTCCTCTCTTATTATGATTGACTCACTGTAAAAATCACATCACCAGAAGAGATTCCCACCTCATTGCGATCAGCTCAATTTTAATCTTTCAGGGCCAAACAATCCCCTCTGAAGAGGGCTGCAGATGAGATAAAGAATAAAACAGCAGCCTAATTAGGATGATAGAAGTCAGGGGAGTGGAGCCTAGTTTTCCAGTACTTGAAACCCAGCCAACAAGTCATTTAATCTGCAGCAACATGTATAGTACCAGTAGCTTGTAAATGAGATGATTAATATGAAGTTTTAAACATTTTTTTAGCTGTAAAATTGCAGATTATTTCCTGTAGGCAGGTGGAACAGCACCTCTGGCAACATCCAAATTGCGTGAAAGAATTAAGCATCAGATTTCTTTCAGCAATTTGTGTCGTACTCAGCCTGGTGCAGTAGAAAGAATCTCATGAATGATATTTTTGTACTTTCTTCCATGCAGTGTTTTGTTTTGTTTCTTTGTTTTATTTTGTTTTTTTTTTAAATAAAAGGGAGGGAGGAGAGGATTTTGGAAGTCAGATTCTGCCTCCCTCTTATCCAGACATTTGCTTTCCCATTCCTAATTGTTGGGTTTCTATGACAGTAATTCTATCTCTTCTTCCTTCACTGGAAAGCTAGATGTTGCCTTATGCAAATCTGTTTTTTCATTCATAAAGTACAGTTAATAGTTAGGATGTAAAAAGAAATAAAGAGGTGGAAGAAGACTTCAGAAGGAGGTTGGCCTGGTCTGAGGGAAGCCATATCTCTTTGAGACTCAGGGCTACACCAGCAACTTATGTTGGTATAACTGCATCACTCAGGCTTGTGGAAAATCCACACCCCTAAGTGTCACAGTTCTACCGACCAAACTCCCAGTGTAGAGAGCACTATATTGATGGGAGAGCTTCTCCCATCGACATAGCTGCCGCCTGTTGGGAAGGTGGAATACCTATGTTGACAGGAAAAGCCCTCCCATTGATGTAGGTAGCATGTTCACTGAACCACTACAGTGGGGCAGCTGCATCAGTGCAGTACATAGTAGACGAGCCAAGAGACACTGCGGCTTAACAAAAGATGTGATTTTAAAGCTATTTAGCTAAGCTAGTGCAAAAGGCTGTTTGACCATTGTTATTCTAGTTTAAACCAGGTTTATTTCCATTTATATTAGGGTATGTCTGCGCTACACTATAAAATTAAGTCAATCTGAGGCCTGGTCTACACTGCCGCACTGGGTCAACGTGAGATACACTAGTTACATAACTAGCATATCTCACATCAATGTACGTACTAACATCTATGCAGCACAGGAGCATCACAATGCTACATCAATGGGAGAGCCACAGCAGTGTAGATGTGCCCTTAAAGTTATGGTGATGTACAGAGTCATAGGGTGACCATAGTAACTAAATTGCTTTTGCACCGATTTAGCTATCAGTGTGAGGCATTGTGGAACTACTTCTGAAAGGCAGCAACAGTTGACGTAAGCAATGCAGTGTCTACACTGACACTGATCTAACTACATCGACATTAACTCTACCTCTGTGAGAGGTGTAGAGTCATTAAGTCAGTGTAATGGGTGAGTTACATCAGTGAGAGTGACTTTTTCGTGTAGATGCTTACAGCGTTAGGTTGACAAACTGACTTACGTCTACCTAACTCTGTAGTGTTGACTAGACTTTAGTTAGATTAGGAATATATTTAAAATAAACCAAAATAAGCCACTCAAAATGAAATAAGAACATCCACATGAGGATTTAAGTTGTTTTAACTAAACTGGTGCAAATCTGAGTGTAAACAACGCCTTAGAAGGAGCAGTTCTGAAGGCCAGTAGAATATAGCTGATGAGAGAAGGGAGAGCAGGGCTCCTCTGTGGAAAGGGCAGCTTAATCAACAGAATATTTGACCACTCAGTGAGTAGAAAAGACTGGGCTATGGTTCCCTGAGGTAAGGTACAAAGTAAACGTGTTTGTTTTCCCCTCTAAGCCAGCCAATAGATGATTTGACCCAGTGATGTGTGGGAGAGACTGTCCAGGCTTCCCTGGGGAAAGGGAAGGCTTACTTATAGATTAAAGAGGGGATAAGAGTGATTGGTCCTCTGGAGCTGACCCAGTCAATACCTGACTCCGAACACTTTGTTTATTGTGTAGATAAAATGATGAAGAAGATTCTTCCTCAATCCGCCCTGAGACGCATCTTTCCTTTCGTCTCCACTGCAGTCAGTTGTTGCTCTAACAACAGGTCACTTCCAAAAAGCTTCTTTGAAAATTTGGCCCTGCAGGATTGTGTAATACCTTTAAATTATTAGTTTAACAAAACTGTTAAAACCAGCAAAGCTCATGTATTCGAAGAGCCCGATCTAAAAACCACCAATGCCATTAGAAAGAACCCCACTGACTTCAGCAAGCTTTTTACTTCAACCCTAACTGAATATGTTCTGCTGATCTTTCTGCTGTTTCCCACAACAGGTTGCTTCCTCCTCTCCCTGCTCTGCCATTAATGCTGGATCTATGTAAATCGGATAGGAGCTTCTCATATATAACACATTATTTACACAAACTCACACTGTATAAACGTTCCATGGAAGCTTTCCAGACCAATTTAAAATCATACTTCCTGAAACATGGAAGATTGCCAACAGCTTTAAGCATCATCCTGGATTTCCTTTTGGCTTCAAATAATGAATCAATATCCCTTTGTTAGGCAAAACAAAATTGACTGAAGTTCAAGTGAGTGAAGTTCAAATGTATCTTAGAGGGAAATCAGTATAAACTAGGGAATACCAATAAAACAAATTGAAATGTAGCTCGCTGTTTTCTTTTTCAAGTGATATTTTCCTCTATCAAAGCCTCATCAATTCCTGTGCAATTGGTTCTGCTTTTTACATACCCATCCCAATGCCAACTGCACCAATTTTCGCTATACTGCTCCAAACTCTGCCATGGTTTAATGCCTCACCCTGCCATCTCTAAACCAGTGCAGCCCACACAGACAAAAATGGAGGCAAGTAGGCCTACCAATAAAGCTAAGCACAGAAGTAAGTGTGCACAGAATCAGGGCATTAGGCAGGCACAGAAACTAGTTTGGGTCCCTCAATATCAAAATCCCATGTGAATTATGAGTCTGAAGAAATTCTGTAGCCCTCATAGGTCAGTATGTTAGCTAAGAATTTGTACTAAAGCAAGCACAGTTAATAAAGCCAGACTAATTCTATGCCCAGATGAACAAAGAGTGTGTGTGTGAATGGAAAAGAAGAATATGCTATTAATACAGCTAGCGTATTACAAACGGCTAGAAAGAGCCCTGTCTTCACACAGAAGTTGCACTATTTTAACTAAACTGTTTTAAAACCAGTGCAAACTTCTGTGTAGACACTCTTAATTTGGTTTAAAAGTGGCAGGTTTCAGTTAACTTAACCTGTTGCCAATCGGTTTAAGATAAGCTAAAATAAGTCTGTCTTGAACCTGAAATAAGAGTTATGTCACATAACCTTTTGAACCAGTTTAAAACATAGTTACTTACCAGTAACTGTTGTTCTTCGAGATGTGTTGCTCAGATCCATTCCACTTAGGTGTGTGCGCACCCTCGTGCACAGCTCTCGGAGAACTTTTCCCTAGCAGCCCCCTGTAGGGGCCGGCTCTAGCTCCCCCTGGAGTGCCGCCCTCATGCAGTGGTACATAGGGCACTGCCGGCCCCTCCCCTCCCCAGTCCCTTCTTTCTGCCGACTCCGACAGCGGGGACGGAGGGTGGGTGTGGAATGGATCTGAGCAACACATCTCGAAGAACAACAGTTACTGGTAAGTAACTATGTTTTCTTCTTCGAGTGGTTGCTCATATGCATTCCACTTAGGTGAATAACAAGCCTTACCTGGAGGTGGGTAGGAGTCAACGGTGAGCTGCCCTCAGCACGGCTCTGCCGACTCGCGCATCCTCCCTTGACTGCTGGACGACAGCGTAGTGCGCAGCAAAGGTGTGCACCAAAGACTAGGTGGCAGCCCTGCAGATGTCATCCAGGGGGACCCTTTCCAGGAAGGCCGCCAACGCGGCCTGGGCCCTCGTTGAGTGCGCTGTCACCACCCCGGGAAGCTGGATGCCTACACGCTCGTAGCAGAGCCGGATGCAGGCCCCCTGGTCACTGACGGCCGCCTCGTCTGGCGACGAAGAATAGGACGGGTGGCGGGGTCCAATAGAGGGGCCCTCCCCAGGGTCTTCCTCCTCCTCCTCTGAGGAGCGGTCACCCTCGTGCACCGAAGGTGCCTGTTGGGGAAATGGGGTGACAGAGGCAGGGGCCGACGTAGTTCCCTGCCCCATCTGGGCTGCCCACGGACCCCAAAATGGCCACTGCCAGGGGCCCTGGGGCCAGCTCAGGGGTGGCACCGGTGCCGAGGGCAACGCCAGTGCCGCTGCAAGAGTCGGTTGCGGTGCCGGTGCCAGTTGCGGTGCCGGCTGCGGTGCTGGCTGCAGTACCTGTTCCTGGCGTCGGGTCCGGGACCCCAAGCCAGGAGAACGGTGCCGGCGATGACGCCGGGAAGAGACGCTCCGAGACCCGCTACGCGACGATCCCGAGGAGCGTCGTCGTCTGCGGTGCCGACAAGGCGACGCTGACGCTGACGAGGACAAGTACCGGGAGAGGGACAACTTGCGGTGCCTCTTTCTTGGAGCTGGGGAGCGGTGCCGAGAGTGCTGTCTCGGTGCCAGGCTGGAACTCGAGGTTGAAGAGCGGCGCTGTGACCTGGAGCGGTGCCGCGACCTGGAGCGGTGCCGCGACGCCTCGTCTGAAGACGAAGAAGGAGAGGAGCCTCCGAGCTCGACTCTCCGGCGTCGGGTGGTGGGCGGCCGATCCTCCGGTGCCGGGGCCGCCCACCCTTCGGGGACACCCAGTGCGGGTTTGCCCCAGGACACAGGCCCTGACTCTCTCAGGAGAGAGAGGGCCGGAGGCGTGGGCAAAGCCAACAAGGCTCGAGCCGCCTCAAACGCCTCCGGCATGGAAGGATCCTGTACAGGGGGTCCCCCACTTCCAGGAGTCGGGGGAACCTCCCTGGTTGGTGCCTGTGCTGGTGCCGGAGCAGGCGGCACATTGGAGAGCCAAAGCACCTCTGGGCTCGAACCCGGCCGCTCCTGCGGTACGGGGGAGCGTTGCAAGCATGGACGGTGCTTCTTCTTCTTCGGCACTGGGCCCTCCGGTGCCGGCGGTGCACTCCGCACCAAGGACACACTCGGTGCCGAGGTGGTCTGCGACGGGTCGGACGCTGGGCTCAACACAGACTCCATCAAAAATTCCTTCAGCCTCACTTCTCTTTCTTTTTGAGTCCGAGGCTTGAAGGACTTACAAATACGGCACCGGTCCTTACGATGCTGTTCCCCCAAACACCTCAAACAACGGTCATGGGGGTCGCTGACGGGAAGAACCTTCCCGCAGCCAGCACAGGGTTTAAACCCCGGCGAGCCTGGCATAGCCGGGTCGCCTAGAGCCCGAAGGCTCTCCTACTTCTAACTAAAAACCTTAACTAACTATAAAACTAAGTTCAGGGCGAACTGCTATGTAACTACTCACTTTTGCAAGGAAGAAACCTGCGAGGAGCAAGGGTTGTTCCGAACTGGCCATCACGGCGGAAAGAAGGAACTGGGGAGGAGAGGGGCCGGCAGCGCCCTATGTACCGCCGCATGAGGGCGGCACTCCAGGGGGCGCTGGAGCCAGCCCCTACAGGGGGCTGCTAGGGAAAAATTCTCTGAGAGCCGTGCACGAGGGCGCGCACACACCTAAGTGGAATGCATATGAGCAATCACTCGAAGGAGAAAATTACACTTTATGTTAAACTGATGCAATTTACACATGTAGACAAGCCCAGAGAATTAGAAAATAAGAAAATTTCCTGTCAAGTTTAAAAAAAAAAAAAAAAGATCATAACCCATCAGTTACATATCCCCAAACAGTCCATTTTTAAAGGTTCACTATTTAATTAATTGTGGTCTTATATGTGATAGGTTTAAATTCAGGCATTGCAGCATGATCTGCTCCTTCATCAAGACTGGAGCCATCAATGGGAGCCCTATCCAGCTCACATTAAAGTCCACTGACTGTAGTGGGAGATGGATCAGGCCCTGGGTGCATAGCAAATTCCACTTATCTATAGGCCAAAACTATTGATGGCATTTGTTTCATTTAAATAGCTGCCACTTGCTGAATCTCCTGGCTAGAAGGAAATACTGAACAGCCCCACATAACAGAAAGGTAGAGAAGAAGACAATAGTTACAAGAGTGTCTGGTGATGTGTTGCATTCAAAATGGGAAGATCTTAGGAAATTCATAGCTGGAGAATGTACTTTACCTAAAACTCTGCATTCAATGCAACTATTCTGATGAAAGAAAAATGTTTAAAAGGCGTTTTGAAAGTGTCACTTTCCCTGCTAAGTTACATCAAAGCAAAAGCAGGCTATGGAAGTTATACAACAGCAAGTGAAGACCTTCTGCGACTTACAAGCTGTCAAAGCTCTTGGAAAGAGAGGGAAAACTTGCTCATCAGACACGTTTTTACATGTTATCTGGCATTTATTTTTTCAAATGAATGATATAATAGTTAGTAAAAGTCTAATGTGCTAGATTAGGGTTAGATTTAGATCTGAAATCTTGCATTCATTGTGAAACCTTTCCTTCCTTTTTTATAGTGCAGATTATTCCTTATTTGCCTGTTTTAGATTACAAGAACTTCATCTTTTGGCATAGGGTTTATCCAACTCAGTGACTTCAATAAGAGTTGATTCAGGCCCTTTGATGCAGTTGTAACTAGGATGAACAATAGGAAAAAGAATCCCAGATAAGTGGTGTCACAGTCCATAATTCTGAGCATTGTGGCATGCTATTAGAGAAATAGTTTGCAATTCTGACTCTGATTCTGCAGTTTACCATGCATGTAAACAAGACAGGCATAGCGCAAAGGGCAGCAGTCCACCTGTGTATTGTGAATTGCAGGATTTGGGGTTTATAATTGCAGTCAAATTTGTAAAATGCATTTGTGAAAGCCAGCTAGAAAGTTTACATAACTTCAAGCTGTAACCACAAGATTAAATTTACCGTCTCGTTAGTATTTAGCAAATCTCAAAGAATTAGAATCACCAAAAAGCAAGAGGTGCCCAGCTTAATTGTTGTAAGTGACGTGAAATGGTGATGATAATATAGTCTAAAGTAGGCATGCAGTATACTGTAGTGTGCTTAATGTCATTTTCCTAAGTTACATGGAAAATGATGATTTGTTATTGCATGCTCAGAAAACAAATATAGGCAATCTCTTTTATATTTTACACATTTCTTCATTGTGTCTGAAGTCTGTTTTACAGCTATGCCAGGCTTTCTTCTGTATTATGTTTTATCGGACTGCAAAATTCTATCACCTCTAGTAGAGTCAGCATAGTCTTTTATAATGAGAGTAGGAGATCATATCATTCCATAGCATGTAATATTAATGTTATTCCATATTTCCTCACATATTCAGTGAAAAAACCCTTGCTTAGGCACTTAAGATTTTTAGTCATTTAAAAATGTTAGATTGAAAATATTTTTCCAAGTATATTAAAGAGCCATGGTGGTGACATTAAGCCCAATTTTGATCCTCAGTCTTAACTAAAGGCTCACCTGAGTTGCAAAGTTTGAATCCAAATCCATATCCACACTTCTCCAATATTTGAGAGTATCTGAATTCAGCGCCTTATGTCATTCCATTATAAAGTCCAGCTACAAATACTGGATCTGGATCCAAACTTCCAAAGTTCACAGGTTCTGATCTAAGGTTTTGGTTCAATGCATTGCAACAGAGCCATAGAAGCATAAAATGCCTGGTGAATCAAGTCCTATGCTTACCCAGTTTGGGGTTTTATTATTTATTTTCTGGGAGCAGCAAACATAGATGTACTGAAATCCTTTTTGGAGTGCTTGTCTTTATAAAACTACTCATAGCTCAAGTAGTTTGGTCTAACAGATGCATAGGTGTTTTGCATTTTAGTTTTCAACCAGAAAAGGTAACTACTGTAACTTTCTTATGTTTGAGTTGTAAATTACAGGTCAAATTTAGAACCTCTGGAAGCTGTATGACAGTCTCTGCAGGTATTATCTGCTTATTTTATGGTTATTGATAAATAACTTTAAAGTCATGCAAATCAGACACCTACGTCCCATTAAAGCACAGGGGACTGTATAAATGAGAAAAAAATTCTCATAGGCTATCTCGTCTGGTGACATGCTAAGTGGACCTGGAGATCCTGGTGGAAGCAAGCACCACAGGGATGTTCCACATTACATGCAGATAACTGATTAAATGTAGGCACCTCAGACCTGAGTCCAAGCCTGCCCAAACCTCTGGATCCAAGCTTAGGTGGCTAGCCCAAGGCGCCACCCATGCAACAACATCAACATTGCTATCGCTAGCACATTGAGCTTGAGCAGCAAGTCTGTCAACCCGTTCTGAGAATCATACCTCCCAGTTGCTGTGCAGACCTAACTTTGAGAGACTGCTGTCCCCAAAAGGATACAGTTAGACCATTGTGTTTTACATTTAATAGTTTTGTCTCACTGTTTAAACATGATAAATAAGCATATTTTATTTTTGCCAAATATTTTACACAGAATAAATCACTTGAAACCGTCGACAGTTATGATGAAAGAATTAATTTCTGCATGACAACACCTGTCAGCACTTTTTCATTGAATCAAAAGCCGGATCTTAAAGACAGCTACCGTTGAATAGTTTAGGTTCTTGTTTACAAACCAAAGACCAACTGCACTTCTTAAAAACTTTAAATACTTTGATATATGGTTAAGGTTAGGGGATATGAAGCAGTCTAAAGACAATCAAAGTTCTAGACTAATCTCTGAGATACCTCAACAGCTTCTGTTTGGTGATCACCCATGTGAGACAGCATGAAGGTCTGTAAGATAACCAAATTTTCACCTTGTTCTCTAGCTTGTCTGGAAATGACACAGAAATGGCTCTCTAGGATTGATCATTTGGTTTGCTCCATCCCTTCTGTGTCAATCCAAAAATCACAGGGGCCACAAACAGGTCAGATCTTGCCTAGCAAGGAACTCTCCTATCTCTAATTTGTTATTTCTTTTAATATTTGTAGACTTGCTCAAGGGCACCGCCTTAGTACGCATGCTCCAAATCCTGGCACCTCAGAGGCCACAGAATGTTCAGTTCTGCCCTTTAACCTCTGGATATATAGCCTGAATATACACTCCATAAGTAGAACTGGCATTCCAGGTGAGGAGCAAGTACATAATCACTCAGAAGGTGAGTGAAGAACACCATCACGTCCTAAACAAAGAACCTCCAAAACCTGAATGGACAGTTGTGGGAGAGTAAGAACCCTGAAAACTGATATCTTTAGAGAAGCAGAATGACTGGTGAATAATTTTCCCTTCTCTAAAGATATAATTAGGCTTGAAAAGATGAGATTTTTAAATCAGTAAATGTCAGTTTCACCGTACACAGACAGAACAACAAAGAAGATATTTCCATTGACAATAATCAAAATTTACAGATAGGCAAAGTAAGAAAAATGCTGCTTAAGAGCTTAAGAGTTTGATTTAAGGCTATTTACTTTGTATATTTTGACATGTGATGTTGACAACTTATATTTTAACACTTATAAAACTTCAACTTTTTGAATCTCAAAATCTACTGTCATTAAATAGTTATTGTCTTACTTCCCTAAAATTTCCCCTACTATGAAAATGTAAGTCAATAAAAATAGAAAAATGTTAAGAAACATATACCAACATTATCTGTCAAAGCTATTTTTTTTTAAATGTAATTGTGCCAAATCTAGACACAATCCACATAAGTTTTTCACTCTTGGAGAGGAAGTAGCTCGAAGGATCGAAGGATGTCCCACCAGTGAACATACCAATAACTACATAGAAACACAAATGGGTTCCGGATACACCAAGTGTAAGCATGCAACTCTTTGACAAATACATCCCAGAAATAAATTTGTCCAGCATGTAAAATGGGACATTGTAAACACATCCAGGAGGACAGAGAGGTTACATTCCTTACTTTGGGTGTAGAAAGAAAGATCGGAGAGATCTAATGGGACTGCTCAAAGGAAGTGAAACCCAAAGTGCTGTCCTATCAGGATCCCAACACCGACAGTAAGGACCAAAGATCAGAGCAGGGACAAACCTGAGGCGGGGTTAGCAGAGGAGTGCGTAGTCAGGTTCCAGGCCGGAGTCGGATTTTAGGGTCCAAGTCAGAAGGCGAAGTCCAAATCAATCTGAAGTTGAAGTCAGTAGTTAAGCAAAGAGCAGTCATGGCAGCCACAGGGAACCCATGCTGTTGCCTGGACAGATTCCTGGAACACTCCTTAAGTTTATATAAGGCAGGGAGTCAATCAGGAGCCAGGGGGCTGCTGTCTGTGAGATCCCTGAAGGCAGGACTTCCCATGGTATTGGTCCACTGTGGGTCATGAGCAGTGGAGTGCAAGTTGGTTACAGCTGCTACTAACTGGCAGCTCGTGACATCTGGGTTCTAGACCTGCAGGGCCTTACTTGTCCATGTAGTTGTAGTGTGTATCAGAGCTAAGAGTTGTCTTGTGGCAAAGGAAAATGAATGTCTTGCCATGATCTCACCAATATCTCATGACAAGGAGTCCCACAGGTTAATTGTGCACAGTGTAAAAAGTATCTCCATAAATCAGTTTTGAATTCTCAAAGCCTTTCACTGTTCCTGAATGTTCCCTTGTTCTTGTGTTATGAGAAAGGTAAATACGAGCAACAAATCTACCTTTTCTGTGCCTGTTATTATTTTTTCTCCTTTTAACATGTCCCCTCTTGCTCATGTCCTGCCTAAACAAAACAACCCAAATCTTTTCAATCTCTCTTCACCTGGAAGATTTCCCGTGCCTCTAATCATTTCCTTTGCCTGTCTCTCAACCCCTCCTTTATTTCTGCTATATGCTTTGGAGATAAGTTGACCAAAAATGACTGCCATTGCTGAAACAGCAGCTTATAAACTGCCAACACAATAACGACAGGGTTATATTTGAAAATACAACATATGACGGTCTGGAAATCTTTTCATTTGGAAATTGTATATCAAGAAAAGAAAAATAATCATATTTGATCATAATTTCATGAATAATTCATAATTTCTTAGATGAGTTCACAAACTTTAATACTAATAAATATCATATGGGAGACTCTTTCCTTACCAGCTGCACCCTTTGCCTCTTTTCTCCAACTCCCATACTTTTTTATGAACAGAAAACTGTAGTAGTGTTGCATAGTGTGGTTAGACAGCGATTTGTTTTGGAGTCAGACACTCAGCTAATGTAAAATAGCACAGCATCAGAAAAGTCAATGGACCTACAGTGATTTACATGAGTGGTTCTCAACCAGAAGCATGCATATCATCCCTGGGGGTAAGCAGAGGTCTTCCAGGGAATACTTTAACTCATCTAGACGTTTGCCTAGTTTTACAACAAGCTACATAAAAAGCACTAGTGAATTTCATACAGACAATGACTTGTTTCTACTGCTCTATATACTATATCAGTATTTCTCAACCTGGCAGTTGCGACATCCAGGAAGGTCACAAAATGAGTTGGGAGAGAGGGGGAGGAAGCAGGACAACTGTCCGGTGCCATATGGGGTAAGGTATATGCTTCAGCCTCGAGCAGCCAAAGCCTGAGCCCCACCACCCGGGGCTGAAGCCCAAGGCATGCCACTCAGGCTGAAGCATGTAACTTAGCATTGCAGGGCTCCCTGTGGCGCGGGGCCCCAGGCAATAAGTCTGCTTGCCACCCCCTAATGCCAGCCCTGCACTTGTGACCTCCTTAAACTGTCCTGCGAACATCCTGAAGGTCACACTGCTCAAGTATTACACTGAAATGTAAGTATAATATTTATATTCCAATTGATTTATTTTATAATGATATGGTAGAAATGAGAAAAAATAAGCAATTTTTCAGTGACAGTGTGCTGTGACACTTCTGTATTTTCATGTCTGATTTTGTAAGCAAGGAGTTTTTAAGTGAGGTGAAAGTTAGGGTATGCAAGACAAATCTGACTCCTGAAAAGGGAACAGTGGTTTGGAAGGGCTGAGAACCACTGATTTACACCATCTGAGGTCAAAAATAGCGGAGTGGGACAACCTGCAGAAGTCTCAAAGCTGTTTACTGAGATAAATATGTTGTAATGTGCTTATTTAGCAAACAGAAATGATAATGGACACAGATCTGTTAGCATGATCTTTTTGCTATTTGGTAAATGCGTATATTATTACACTAGATACATACATATACATACATAAAATCTGACAAGTAGTTTCTGAATGCTTATGGACAGAGGAAAAATATTGTTTGAGAGAAGAAAATATCCCTGGCTTACACAGGAAAAACAAATTGTGATAGAGGGCCTGGGATCCGTCAATAATTTATACTCCAGGGCAAGGGAAAGCTGCTAAAGACACCCCACTTCTGGAATCAGTTAAGATAGAAACTGTATACATCCCACATAAGGGTGTGAGCTAACTCATCTAGACAAGAACAATGGACATGTAAACCAAAAGTCAGTCACCTTCACTGGTGAGGAGTGTCTAAGGAGGTGAAGATCAAAATGGCCAGTGCAAAGCTAGACTTGGAAAGAGAGAATTGAGGAAACCTCCCAGTTGTAATGGGCCAATAATCCTTGTATGGGAGATAAAGAATATGGCATTTGGTCTAGTTGGTACTCCTGATCAAACACTTCTTTGGAGAAATGTTGATTAACTCCACCATGACATGGTAATGAACTCTAAGAGGGACTTGGAAAACTGGTCAAGTGAGAGGGAGATCTCTGGATACGGCAAGGAGAGGATGTTTGGTCCAACCAGGGAATGGCCAGACAAGGGACTGATTTCTTGATATGTAAGATTTTCTTTGCTTTTCTCTGTAACTGAGCTAAGGGGAGCATACCTCATGGGGCTTTGCAAAGTATCCAGATGAGGTATGTAAGGCAAAGTTTCTTGTGTTTCTTGTTTTTTTCCTACCACTCTCTCTCTATTGTTAATAAATCTTGCTTTTCAGAAGACTGATGTATTAGGTAATTTCATGCAGAATTCCAGGAAAGAGATGAGAATCTCTCAAGATAGGGGTACTGAAGGATAAGCAGTTTCTGCATCCCAACTACCCCACTCATGGTCTCAATCATACAAGGGATCAACAGAGGTGTCCTTTCCCATTATGATAGATCCTCAGGGTCTGTAGCCAGGTCGACACAGAGTTTAGTGGGGTTGGGTTTTGTTTTAAATAATTCTGTTTTCTGTTTATTAAGCTAAAATGGTTTATAATATTTGTTTAATTGTGTATGTGTGTGGAACCGATGTGATTGGTGTAAAAAAGATGAGAAGGAATGTAAGAGCACAAAATGATGGAAGGGAGAGAGAAGGTGAGAGCAAGGAAGATGAGGACACCAACATGTAGGATGGTCAAAGTGAACTGCAGCAGTTTGGAATGATTCCCATTGACTTTAGTGGGTTTAAGATTAGGCCCATAGTAAGGTGAATGAATTACAGACATGCAAGTGAACTGAGGGTGGAAAATAGTGAAACGCGGAATGACTCAAATGGCAAAGTCAGTCAGAAGAATGGCAAAGTTAGCACACACAGCGGTAACACTGGCTGACACTGAAAGAGTTCTGCACTGCTGCAAAGTAGAAATATGGATGCCATGGAGACGCTCACCCTGATGCTCTCTGCTACTGCTGGGGAAAGGCAGATTGGAAATCAAAGTCAAAGTTCCCCCCAAACCAATAGATTAGAAGTGGAAGGAATAAATGGGGATTAAGAGTTTTTATGAAGTTTTGTGCCCCAGGGAGAACCAAATGGTGTGAACAGGGACAAAGAGCTGGCAAGCCCGTATTTCCCCCCACAAACACACTTTGCCCTCCTAATTCTGAGGGTAGCAGAGAAGCTGTCTGTTTGGGGGTGGGGAGTGTCAATTACAACTTCATATTTATTTTACACACTTCTTACATTAAAACTATTACAAGAAGATTTTAAGCTGTCTGCCAGGGCCTACTGTTTCAATGATTGTTTAATTTGGTTCCTTTTAAGAGTATGTTCCAGAAACAGCAAGCTGTTTAGTGTAGCAGCCTAAGGCAGCATTTGAAAATCATTTACTTTTTACACCTCTCAATTCTCTGCTGTGGAAGACAATGAGTGAATCTGTATAGCAGATGCTTTCCTGGGTGACTCCACATCTGTGCTGTCAATCAGTATTAAATGCAGAAGTTGTTCCAATAAAAGATATTACCTCACCACTCTTGTCTCTCTCAATCAGACTTAAAGGCAGTTACTACCTAAGACATCAGTGGATGAAACATGAGTAATATATTTAGTCACTTTAAGATGCTTCTAAAACCAACACTGCCTTTTTTTATGTTGGAAACTTTACTCTTAATTTTAAAATGTTGCTGATGGCTAGGAGCTACAGAGCACAAATCATTATCTTTCAAGAAGATTTCTTTAGTCATTGCTGGGCTCAAATGTTACAATTTCAAATCTCTTTAGAAATGCAGGGAATTGTTGAGGGGAGTGACAGCTATAGCATGACAATAAGGTAAAGAAAAGACGTGTTTGCTTTGTGCTCTAAATTAGGCAGAGATTTGACTTTAAATTTTCACCCTTTGCTGAAATCTCATAAGAAACAACCAAATGAACAAACCAGGTTTCTGTGTTTGAGGCAAGAGAAAATATTAAGATATTATCTGAGGCTAACCTGAATAGGGTCCCAATGTGTTAGGTGCTTTATAAACATGTGGCAAGTGACAGTCCCTGCCTGAAAGAGCTTAGCAAGGAAACTGCCAGATTTACTGTTCATGTGTTGGATGTAATCTTCAAGGGTCATAACTTGGTCATATCCAAACCAATTTTCATTGGAAAAATCAAACTTCTTCTAAATGAGGACTCTTTTCCTGCCAAATTTTTAGTTTGCAAGAAGAGCCATTTCAGCTATAGAATTGTTTAAAAACAAAAGAGGACACAATATTTTTTAATAATGGGGGAATTTCTGTGTTTCACTTGTCCTGTATTCAAAAAACAGCTGAAACTTTCCAGAAAATTTCACTTTTGAGTAGAAAGCAAACATAGAAAATATCAGTCTTTGATGTGGTGGTTTCAGAATGTTAGGAGCAACTGAAAACAAGTAGGTAGAATGGAAACATTCACATGAGAGCGGTCACCATCATTCCTTCTGTAACGAATGACCTAAGATTCCAGGCACAACTCTTTGTTTTAATCTAAAAGTACTGTAATATTTCTGAGTCTGAAATCACAATGGCAAGGGAGTCCGGACAAAAATGGGATGCAAAGATGTGTCCAGTTCCGGACACTATATTTTGGGATAGGTGTGGACAACTTGGAGAGAGTTGGAATGAGAACAACAAAAATGATAAAGGGTTTAGGAAAACCTGACCTATGAGGAAAGGTTAAAAAACTGGGAATGTTTTATCTTGAGAAAAAATGATTAAGGGAGACCAGATGACAGACTTCAAATATGCTAAGGGGTGTTGTACAGGATTGTGATTGATTGTTCTCCACGTCCTCGGAAGGTAGGACAAGAAATAATGGGCTTAATTTGAATCAAAGGAAATTTAAGTTAGATACTAGGAATACTTTTGTAACCATAAGGCAGTTAAGCTCTGGAACAGGCTTCCACAGGCGACTGTGGAAATCCCCATCATTGGAGGTTTTTGAAGAACATTTAGACAAACAGCAGTCAAGGATGGTCTAAGTTTACTTTGCCCTGCCTCAGCACAGGGGGCTGGATTTTATGACATCTCAAGATCGCTTCCAGCCTACATTTCTATGATTCTATGTCTCACATAGAAAGGCAGATGACCAAAACAGATCTTGATTATGTATGGTAATGGGCAGCGGGTATAAGAGGCTTATGGATGCTAAGCATCCCCAAAGAGATGCCTCTGGAAGCTCCCACTCCGCCTCTCCACCCCGCCCACACTCCACCCCCATCCACCCACCCCCTCCCCCAAGGCTCCCCAATGCCCAGGGAGAGTGCTGTCTGCATGTGGGAGGGGGGGCAGGAGGAAGCTGTGCATGCATAATGGCTGAATTGGCTCCTGGGGCCGCAGGCTCCAAAGCACCAGAGGAGCAAAGGTGGCATGCAGCCAGCTGGCTGCACATGCCCGCAAGGGAGGGGCAGGCAGCCAGATTCATCCCACTGGATGAAGAGTAAGGAGATGGCCAGTCTGGTCCTGGGGGCAGTGGCTCCCTCCACTGCCTCAGGGTCAGCCTGAAGCAAGAAGCATCTGGCAAGCCCGGGCAATGGCAGGAGCCCCAGCAAGAAGGTGGTGTCGGTGGCACCGAGTAGCCTCCAGGTACCAGCCTGCTGGGGAGGGCGGGTGGCAATGAGTGCACGTGAGGACAGGCGAGGGAGGGAGGAGTGTGCATGTGCAGGGAGAGCAGATGAAGGGGGGCTTCAAAGGGAAGGGGCTGAGAGGAAGAGGGGCCTGGGGCGAAGTTTGGGTGGATTGTGGGCAGTGCCTCGGGGGACAGGGCAGAGCAAAGGGTGGGGCCATGGTCCAACCACTGGTGCCTTCTCAATGAGCCTCCACAAAGGCAGGAATCACATGCCACCCATGTAGATGGTGTGCTGTAGGCACCTAAACAGACATTTCTTTTTCCCCCCTACAATATCATGTCCTAACTAGTCACATACTGATCTCATCTACATTTCTGAGGCCCAAATCCTTTCCCCTTGCCAGAAGACCCAAAGAGCAGAACCAGGGAACCCATGTAAGGAGATCCACAATCCCTGCAATCCATGATGCACTTGCTGTGCATGGACTCAATCCACATTTTCATATGCATATATACATATCTGTTAGCAAAAGCCTCCTGTGAAGTTGGGAGAAGCGAAGTAGCTATGGATGCTACTGCAGTCTAGGTGAGAATGCTCTCTGTATCCAGCAGTGGTCCCCTGAATAAAACCCATTTCTTAGGCTGTGTGTTGGATGAGATGATTTGATCCCAAAAATCAGCCAATATACAACATGCAACAAAAGTTGCAGCAAAGTTCAAGACCCTTTCCCACACATGCATCATTTCCAACAGCTAATAATTGCTGTCAGAAAGCTGGCCAACACCCTGCTTGGAATGAGAAGTTGGATGTGCACCAGCACCAGTAAATAGGCTACACAAAAATATAAGCTAGGATTAATCTGATGCCATGAAGAAAAAGACTAGGGATGGCTGTGATGTAGTATGGAATAGCACCTGCTTTGAAACATACAAGCCAATAGTCAATTCACCCAGTAAAAATAAACAAGGTATCCAAAATAATCAAACTAAATACTTTAGAATACAGAAGATATAGCTTATTTATCAGACAGGCTAGAATGCTTCTAATGTCCCATGTATCCTTGGATAGCCTGTTCTTGGACCTGTGAATTGCTGTCTGTGATAAGCTGTATCTTTAGTGCTTCCCCTTGGAGTGAGGGTGGGCACCTCTCTTGTCTCAGGTGCCCTTCCATGGATGTTGACATTGCTGTACAGCCAGTTTGGAGTTTGGGCTGTGGTCCTCTGGCTCTATGATTTAGGGGCCCCTTTCCAGGAGCACAAAGCAGTCTAAATGAACACAGGCAAACAAAATAGTTCTGAAACCCACAAAATGATCCAGACTCACCCCACAAAGATAGTCTCTGTGAAAGGCACCAGGGCTCTAGCCTCCTGTGTGTCTGAAGGACCCAGTGTTGTAGTCTTTAATAATTTCCAGAAAGCATAACACACTGGCCTGACATATTCTTGGTTGATGGTGGGAAACATTTGTAAACTCTAAGTAGGAACTATAGTTATGAATAAATATATAGTACTAGGTGTAAAAGAACAGTGTCACATGCAAAATATATAGTACCATGTGCACCGCGCTGAAGTGCCAAGTGCAAACCTTGAGCGTTGAGTACACAAGGCGAGAGAATGGAGCCACCCTACTGGACGAACTGTTGGTAAACAAAACTTTAGACAGCCCAAACAAGGTGCTGCCCTCCCAGGTGGCAGCCTATGTTTTCCTGTCCCATCAGACCAAGAGAAGATCAAAAGGCCTTACCAGTTCATGTGTCCCTGTACCAGTCGTCCTGTCCTGTCTCCCTTCCTGTCTCCCTTGTCGCCTGCTGTGGTTCCCACTGTCTGTATCTGTTGTTGTTCCCCGTGGATCCAGTCCTGCGTTCACTGCCGTCCTGTGTGCTGTCTGCCCCTGTTCAAGAAAGGGTGTGTGAGTTATGAGATATTGTTTCTATTCCTCCCTTTTAAGACACTGTGTGGTTTGGGTCCCTGGGCTTTAGACCCTTCGGGTACCTGGTCTGTGTTTCTTTGTTAATAAACTGCTACTGTTTATCCTACTGACTTGTGGTTCCCTAATGCAAATCTGCAGACAACAGATGCTGCTAGGGATGACCCAAGGGTCCTTACTGTAAATTTGGACCTGCTAATGGTTAAATTGGGAGGGATAGGCCCACTGGATCTGGATGGACAGTGGGGCCTGCACTTTATCTCCCTCTATCTCTTCCCACCTGTCCGATAACACCAGGATGAGCCCCCTGGACTGGAAAAAGGAAACACTGCAAGGATGGGCCCTCTGCCTCTTCAGAGGGGCCAAGCTGCAGAAGCTCTTCATCCACTTTCCTGATAAGCAGCTTGTTCTGTTGGATTAAGGAGTGACGTGGTCTAGTTCTGCCTACCTCCGAGTGCTGTCTTTTACTGGGACCTGCCCTCCCCAAGCTCAACAAGGCTCACAGGTGCACTGGACTGGGGCTGCCTGTGCCCAGAGAAGTGCTTTAACCCCTTCCTCACCATGATGGGGACCTGCCCCGTCACAGTATAACTAATGTAAATAACGTTCCGTGGCTAGCAACGACAACCAAGCAATCTCAAAAATGTCATGGTTAACAAGGACAGAAAAAAAGAAGGTAATTTTACGGCACCTGAAGGACACTGGGAAGTTTATGTCTATAATTACGTCTGTAATAATGTCTATGTGGTTAATGAATGGCATACAAGAGAAAGCAACAAAATGAAACTTAGAGATAGTGGCAAGAACTGTCTTTTTCTTCTGTTTGTGTAGCACCTAGAACAATGGGGTAGTGGCTCATGACTAGGGCTCCTAGGTGCTACTGCAATATACATAAAATAAAAATAATCCTTAATGTTTCATCTCCTTAAATAAATTCATTGATTAGGACCTTGGTAGGCTTCCTAGAGCATAGTATATAACAGCATCTATGGTAAAAAAAATTATCTACATTTTTTTTTTTTACTTTTTATTTGAATCTTTGTTAGTTTAATGCCAGCAAAGCAGTCACATCTGTTTTTCTGTCAATTTTAGTTAGGCTTGGCAAAATTCAATTTTTATTTTTGTTATAATTTCAACAGATATCAATATTTATTTTTGAGCATTTTTTATTTTTCTCAACTTAAATTTTCACAGTTGCACAAAATTACGGATTTTAAGCATTTTTTTTTCTATATTTATCAAGTTAAATTTTCACAGTGGGGGAAATTATGGGGAGGAGAGACAAGAGGGGAGGCATCCAAGCGTTATAATAGTTAAAATACAAATTGTTGACATCACATCTCAAAATATACAAGTAAATATCCTTCAATCAAACTGTAATAAGTTCTCAAGCAGCATTTTTCTTACTTTGCCTCTCTGTATATTTTGATTAGTATGGATGGAAAAATTTTGTCGTCTGTTTGTGTGCGTATAGTGCTGGAACTAGAGGTGCAGAGGATGCTGCCGCATCCTCTGACTTGAAGTGGTTTCCATGGTTTTAGTTTGGTTCAATGGCTCCCAACACTCCCTCTCTACAAATTGTTCCAGCATCCCTGCTTGTGCCTTGTGACTTAAAGGCACAGACGACAATGTGGAGCTGCACTCTGTCGTAACAGGATAAAAACATGTTTGTAAAATCAGTGCCCCGAGTCCATCTTGAAAAAAGCTATAAATCCATGTGTGGGGGACTCAGAGACAGCAAAAAGAAAAGACCTTGACCAAGAAGTAAACCCATGATAATGGGAACTTGTACATGTAGCAGTTCTAGAACCAGACATGGGAATTTTGCAGTCGCTGCAAAATTAGCTTTGCAAGTCAGCAGAAAAGTTTTGAGGAGGGGGCTGCTGATAAGATGGTAAAGGAAGGGTAAAGGGTAAAGGAAGGGTCTATCATTGGCTTAGCAGACGCATTGGCTGAAGTAGAGATATAAAAGGGGTCGTCAGACCGAGGCTTTTCAGGGAGCCATGAATCAAGAAGGGAGTACACCAGAATAGCACTGCGCAAAGGGTCTGATCAACCGTTTTGCCTCTCTCCAGCTCGTCGCTCAAAATAATAGGTTAGAGTGTCAGAACTGATAACCCGTGAGGCTTTGTTCTGCGGATGATAACCTGGGTGTGAATATGATAGAGGTTCCACCTGGATGAAAATATAGCATAAAACTGACTATGGTATGTTTGTTTTTTTGCTGCAGCTGAGTTCATTCATGTATGTGGTGAGTAGTGAATGTGAATGTAAAATTAGTAACAATTCTAACTGTTTTGTGTACATGTGTTATTGTAATCAGTTGTTTTTTAAGTTTTATTTGTATATTAAGAATTTGTAAAAGAATAAGAGAAGATAATTTGTGGCAAGGTAAAATCCCGCAATAAATAGTGGATTTAGATTGGATATAGAATGTGTGTTGTTGTGTAAATGAATGATAGATTTATGAACCGTTGACCAGGTCTTGGACTAAGACAGGGTCCAGCTGCCCTCATCCGTCCACAAGTTGGTCGGGTGAATAGCAAGGGGGGCCTGTCTGAACCTAGTGACCTAACGGGCAGGCGGAGTGTGTGGACCAAAAGGTCAATTCCTTCTCCCTCCAAACATGAGCCCCTGCAGCTCCATTGCTCAGTAGAGCTGTGACAGCAGGGGACTAACACCTATGTGTGACTGTACCTTTCCATCCCCTTCCCGCTAAATAAGCGTTCCATTATCGGATTTATTCACCTTGGCAGCGTTATAAGTTGAAATTGAAATGGTGCGGGTTCCTCAATAAGTCAAGCCTAAGTTGTATAAATGTGTGCTTGTAAGTGTGTGTCTTAAGAATTAATCCCTTTCGAAAAACCCACTGTCTTAAGCAAGGAATAGAAAGTCCCATTTCAAGTTGTAAAACTGACACAGAGTCATAAATTAGTGAAAGTAGCTAAGATAAAAAAAACACTTTCTCCCTCTCTCCTCCAAGCCCCCCACCCGTCTAAGGAATGGAAAATAGATGAACTAAAAAGTTTTTTAACCCTTTGTCACCACATACTCCTGCAGGGAGAGCTCAGGAATATGCAGGCCCCAGGGAAACAGCCCCTTTGAGGCAACATGCTACACAAAGTTGCCCCTTTTTGACCTGAGCAGCTAGCTCACAGCTAGCAGCTGTCACAGTTTAGGGCTCAGAGGATGCTCTAGTGAGGAGAAGAGATTGGTGCTAGTCAGGTATTTTTGATGCAATCTTGTTTATTTACAAGGAATGTACAAAGTCCTGTTTCTCCAAACAAAGGAGGAAGCAAAAACAAAACAACAGTTTCTTAGTTAGACCTCTTTAGCCAATACCAGACCCAAAAACTTAAAATTGTTTAGATATGTCCAAGCTGATTCTTAGACTATTGAACAAACCCTTAAGCTAAGTGTATAGGTGTTGTATTCTTTTAGGATGGTAAAGTAGGATAAGCCATAAACCAGCATCCCTCTGCCAGACCATGTGCACCACTCTGGCAACATTTTCCAAATCATGCTAAAAGACACTTACATACAATGGCTTGGCTTGCTATGTCCCACAGAAATACCTGCAAGGGGAAGGCTGGACCCTGTGAGGAGGAAAATTCTATGTGGCCTCCCTGTGGCGTTTTCCTGGGATCATTCTGTAAGGGCTGTGATTTGCCACACACAGAATGACCAGCAGTTCTATTTCCAGGGTCTCGACAGATGCGGAGGGGTCTAAGGAGGGTACAGCCATCTGTAGAGAAGTCCTGTGCCTCGGTGCTAGCTTCCCTTCACCCCCTGGTTCCCTTGCAGTGTGGCTCTACAAAAGCTACGGAATCCTCTACCAGCATCTTCCCCAAGATGCTCCTTTAATTAGGGACGACTTCCCAACACCGTGTTGCTGCAGTCTTCACTTCTAACACATGGGTGCTGTGTGTCATGAACTCAAATACTAAGAGGGGAGGAAACGTCAGAAAAGTCTCAGGAGAATTCAAAATATAAAGATGGGCTGGAGGGACTACTCTTAATTTTAAGACCTATAAAATGTGAAGCATCTGGTGCTACAAAAATTCCCAAAAGCCACTTAACAACAATACAGCCCCCAGCTTCTCAGTTAAAGCAAAGACCCCCTCAACCCTCCCCCCAGTTAGAACAAGCCCTCATCTAGATGGGGGAAAAAAATCTGTCCAGGCTGGTTAGTCTTCTGCCAGACTAACAAAATAATCCCAAACTGGAGCAGGCTTCTGCCTAAACCAGCCTCCCAGACCAGCCAGACTCTTTAAAAGCTGGGGGAATGTCTATATCTCTAGACCCTAACCCCTACTAAACTCTAGACAATCAACAGTTATTCTCATGATAGACCACTTAGCTCCTAAGAGTCATTAACTTTTAATTAGATTTTCCATGTGGACTTATTCCCTGACAACTCTACCCCAGACCTGAACCTGTGGTATTAGTTGTGAATGTTTAGAGTCACTATTCAGGGTGGCCAGAAGGGGGCATATAATAAGGAGTTAAGACAGTCTGTGTACAGGGGAATTAAAGACAGTCTTGCATTCACCCTGACCCTGAGGTGTTGGATCTTTAATCTCCTACACAGCCTCAGATCCTCTGCATATCTGGAAGTCCCTCTGTGGGGTTTGGGCCATAGGGGGAAAATATTGCATGGAGATGGAAATATCTGAGCTTGCCTCACCCCAAGAGAAGGTGGAGATGAGAGTAAAAGAGACTGTCCATTCACTGCCAATTGGGGTCATAATCAGACTCGATGCTGACACTTATAGAAAAAAGTTCTAAATTAAAATTAACATTCAGATAATGTTCTAGAAGACAGAAGAAGAAAAAACCCACCCAGAATGCTACAGTTAAATAGATGCTAAAGAGACTAGTGCATATAAATGTTATGGGCAAACCAATACTCAGTTTTGTTCAACATTAATTGTTGATTGAAAACTTGGCACCCACCAACCCTATACCTCCAGTTCATTGTGTAACAGAGGATGAATCAGAGCATCAGGGAAGAGGGAGTGCTGCCTGTGATTAGCAAGGATGCGTTGTATTGCAATGATGGAAAATTGAATCAAGAGACAACATATAGATGTATAAAAATAAGTCCAGTGTAAAGCCCTGTGGGGTTCCATAATGCATAAGGTGATCTGAGCATAAAACAACAGAACAGACACCCCCAGAGAATGATCTGAAAGACAACTGCCATGTATAAACTCTACTAGAAAGTCTTACTGGCTTCCAGATATTAGAACAAGCACCAACAAATATACCCTCCCACTATCAACCACCAGAAGTAAACCATTGGTTGTATATGTTTTGTTCTGAACTAAACAAAAAAACTTGTCCCTCATCCACTTATTAAGGGACAGCCAAGAAGAATTTGGACAAACATTTTGCAGAATTGTCATGTGGTGGTTGAATAATTGGTGCACGAAGAGAGGTTGGACTAGCACCAGAGATCAGCAATAGGACTGCATGAGTACCTGAGTGATTACAACCCATGAAGAGAAAGAGTCCAAAGAATCAATAGGTGATCAAGCACCTCTGTGGAGACATTTTAATGAGCACAGATTAAAAAAAAACATAATGAAAAGCTATCAGTGTTGACCTGGCCACATAGGGGAATTGGTCCTCGACCACTGTTGTGGTGGCTCTCACAGTCCTTCTTCCTCAGTTTAGATACTCCACAGTTACTTGTGACAGGACTGGCCAATAAACTAAGACAGACACTACATATATGCTGCAAATAACCTGCCATCATTGGAGCGTCCCTATATTATGTAGTTCCAGGACGTACTTGATTTCATGCAGCATACAAGGCCAAAGCTGTCCTACAAGGTCTTTCCAGATTCACTGCTGCTGCTCCACAGCCCTGATTCAGACTGACAGTTATGTGAAACAAGCACTTGCTCGGTTTATTGCATGGCTCTATTAATCTGAAGTTCTTTGTTGCATCCCTAGACGCTCGCAGGCAAAAAAAAGAGACATGGTATCTTTAAAGCAAGGAGCTAAGAACTTGGACAGATTTCAGAGATGAGTTCACTGCAATTCCCAGAAGAGTGAAAATGTCTGTATCTTTGCATGCTTCACCCTGAGGTTATGAACATATCATTTGCTTGCTCATACTGAGACAGCACTGAGAGCAGTTTTTCTCTCTAACAGGCATATGAGATCTCATTTGGTTGATGCCAGCAACACCACAGTTCTTAATGCTGTTGGCATTTACAGAAGACCCAGGATGTGACACACACTCTCCATAGAATCATAGAAATGTTGGGCTGGAAGGGACTTCAAGAGGTCAAGTCCAATACACTGTGCTGAGGCAGGACCAAGGAAACCATCCCTGACAGGTGTTTGTCCAGTCTGTTCTTAAACACCTTCAGTGATGGGGATTCTACAACCCTCTGTTGGAAACCTATTCTAGTGCTTCACTACCCTTTTAGTCAGAAAGCTTTTCCTAATAACTAATCTAAATCTCACTTGCTGCAGATTAAGCTCATTACCTTTGTCCAGACTGCAGTGCATATGGAGAACAATTGATCACTGTCCTCTCATAACAGCCTTTAACAGATGTGAAGACTGTTTAACGGATCCCCCCTCAGTTTTCTTTTCTCATAACTAAGCGTGCCCAGTTTTTTTAACCTTTCCTCGGAAGTCAGGTTTTCTAAACCTTTTATCATTTTTGTTGCTCTTCTCTGGATTGTCTCCAAGTTGTCCACATCTTTCCTAAAGTGTGGTGCCCAAAATTGGACACAGTACTCCAGCTGAGACCTCACCAGTGCCAAGTACCTCCCATGTCTTATGTACAACACTCCTGTCAATACACTCCTGGGTGATATTAGCCTTTTTCACAGCTGCATCACACTGTTGACTTGTATTCAATTTGTGATTCACTATAATTCCCAGATCCTTTTTACCATTACTACCACCTGCCCAATTATTCCCCATTTTGAAGTAGTACATTTGATTTTTCCTTCCCAAATGTACTACTTTGCACTTGTCTTTACTGAATTTTCATCTTATTGATTTCAGACCAATTCTCTAATTGTCAAGGTCATTTTGAATTCTAATCCTATCCTCCAAACCCCTCCCAGTTTACTGTCACCTGCAAATTTTATAAACCTATTTTCCACTCCATTATCCATGTAATCATTAAAAAAATATTGAACAGTATTGGACCCAGGACTAACCCCTGTAGGCCCCCATTCAATATGCCCTCCCAGTTTGACGGTGAATCGTCAGAGGCTGCACCACAGATGTCAACTTTGCAATATATGGAGATAGCTTGACAATTTACACTTTGCTGATACAGCTATTCCAGCATAGATCCCAATCCCACTGACGCAGATGGCAGCTTTCACTGGCCTCAGTGGAAGCTGGGGTGGGGGCCATTGAGAGTAGAATTCAACTTTGTTACTACATGCTGCTTCAGCCGGTACTAGGAAAGCATTCTGAATATGCAGCTCCCTCAAGATTAAGCCATGTATGAATGACTTAAATGTTAACAAATCTCACAGGTCAGGATCAATATCCTGCTTGTGTTCTTGCTCTTTATTCAGGTGTGCAAAGTCAAACCTGTTACCCCGTACCACATCAGACACATTATCTGAGTTCACAACCAAGGGGGGAGAAAGGAGTTGGTCCGCTACCACCTAACTATTACCTCCCTCAGTTCATTCCACGTTATAGACCAGGTCCTCAGCTGATATAAATCAGCATTACCCCATTGACTTTAATAAAGCTGTGCCAATTTACACCTGCTGAGGATCTGGCCCATTGAGTTCAATGGAGTTGTGCTGATTTACCAAGCTAACGTATATATATTGCCCATATATATAGCATGTGATTTCTGGAAATGACACATGCACAGCGTGGCATGTGGCCAGATGCTTCTGCTGTGGCTGCTGCTCTCCTCATGCCTGTTCATCCTACAAAGATTAGCAAATGGCCACTACAACATTATCTATAGTCAGTGATCTGGCCATTGGTCCACTTACATTGTGAAGAGATTTGTTATGCCCACACAGCTCCATCAGGCACATTGCACTGTGTAGCCCTTCATATCTAGCAAAGTTCTGGGACAGCTTTTAGCACCTGCTGCTGCAGAACTGCAGAGACTATCAGCTGCCAGAACCTGTCCCCCTCAACACCCGAGTGGTAGAGTGCCAGCATTTTTCTCAGCTATGTCTTAAGAGAGATGACCAGAGATAAATATAATGGAAAAGCTCAAAAGCTTGTCTCTCTCACCAACAGAAATTGGTTCAATAAAAGATATTACTTTCCCCACCTTGTCTGTTTAATGATGGACTAACGTCATTTTTTTTTTCTCAGGTGTCAGATAGGTTATCAAGTGCTGGGGCGGGGTGAGCTGGAGAGAGGCTGTTTCTCAGTTGGGGCTCTTGGCTCTGGAATTCACTTCCTCCATTAGTGCAAAGAAGCCTGAGCTTGTTGACCTTTAGGGTAACAGTGCAAGATTTGTCTGTTCTTTTAGGCCTTGTATGAAGATGGAGGCTTCTACTGAAGACATTTTATTAGTGAGCTGGAGGGAACTTGTTTTTAATGAACTTCATGTCTGGCCCAGCTTTTAGAACTTCCCTGCCACCCTCTCTATGGACTTCTAGCAATCTGTGCTTTTGCAGAGACATCTCCAGCAACAACAGGACTCTGGTCAGCTAGCTCCTTAGAAGAGGAGTAAAAGGAGATATTTTCACTTTTTATTTAATACAAGCAGAATCCCAGGCTACCAGCTGAGGTTCTGCTTCTCTGAGTACTCATGTTGCTATTAAAAGAAAAATCACAATTGGGGATTTGTTATAAATCATGGGCCAAAATCACCCTTAGCATAACTCCACTGAAGTAATGGATGCCATGAGGTTTGTAATTCTGAAGAGTTTTATTGGTGTTCGAATGGTGACACAGAGTCTCATGTATGGGCAAGCAGAATCTAAACTATAACCACCTAAGGTACTTCACTTGAGATAAAATTGCACAAAGATCTCCAAGAAGAAAAATGTACCTTTTTCTTACTAGAGTAGCCAAGGCCCTGAAGAAAGATAGCTGTGAACTTGTCCTAGGACTACAGTGACATAAAGGTTCCATGTTATTGTTTTTTCACTCCATTCTGCACCTTATAAAAACAAAGAGCTCTTCAAATATAAAAGATAATGAATAGCAAATATACTCAGATTGCAAGTGCCATTTCCGCTGTAATCCTATTTAACGTACTGATGTAATTGCATCAAAGTGTTTCAATAAACGTCAACATGTGGAGTACAGAGATTAGATAATGTTTGGACAATGCCAACACTTCTCTCGTTATTCAATCTTCTCATTACACAAGGGAGGAAAGCAGTAAATTGTTATGCGTGTTATTGACTTTTTCTGTAGTAAATTTTGTAAAGTTTATTGTATTTGTGGTTTACAACTTAGATAAAAACAAGCTAGTGCCCTGAAATATAGACATTATACATGTCAAAATACAAGCAAATTTGTTTCTGCACAAACCAAACTATTTCACAGACAATTCATCTTATTAGCCTCCTGTATTACTACATAAGATCTGCGTGCGGTGCATGTGTATACCTTATTATCAACTTCATTTAACTTCAGTCAAATTCAAGCTCTAACAGGTATTTGTCAAGATGAAAATGAATGACGTCACTGTACTTTGCTTTAGGTGTTTTACAACTCACATCTGGCTAGACTGTGTTTATTCCACAAACTTCCCAGTAATTATGGATATTGCTTAAGTATCTTGTGTGTGTGCTAGCATTCTGAAATGCAGAATGGAAACCATGTACAAACACACCTCAGAAAACTGACTTCGCACCTGTGAGGGAGATGATATCATGCTTCCTTGGTGGTATTATTGTAAACCCTTAGTTCACAGTGGCTTGTAATACTGAGACAGGAAATAAATGCTGCATGCTCCTGGGAGAAAAGATGATAACCATAGCAATTTTTAATTAATTTGGCTTCCATAGTGTAGGCTGTTTTTTTAACAATATTTTCAGGGAGTAATCCCTACCACTATTTGTGCCTTCTATACCAGAACTCATGGGGCCAAACACAGGCCCGGCATAAAAGAACACAGTTTCACTGACAATATAAGAATTATACCCTCATATGCCAGGACTGAATTTGGCCCAGGATCACTCACTTTAAGAACTGACCTACAACAAACAGAAATAGGTTTGGATGAAATCCTGTCATCCCTTCCCCAGACACAGAAAGCTCAAAATGCAGCATCACTTTCACAGCAATGCGGTGGGGTTGGAGAAGGTGGGGGAGTATCAGGAAGCCAGAAGGATCCGTAGCTCCCTTCATGCTGTGGAGTCAAACCCCAAAACAATCCTCTATACGGTGGCTGAAGGGGTGAGGGGCAGTGGCTTGACCCAAGCACGGCAACTGCGTATGCACAATAACCATATGGCTCCACTGGGTGCAAGTCATAAACAGAAACAATGCAGCGGGTCCCAGATGAACGGCACGAGTGCCATACCGTTTGCTTTATATTGGGGTCAGGCAGGATTCAGGTGCCCTCCTCCCCCCCAATCCTGCTTACTCAGACTTTGCATGGGGAACATAAATTTCACAATTAGTTTTTCCCCAGATTTCTGCCACTGTCTAAAACATAGGGAAGAATATTAAAGATGGCAAGATGACATACTTTAGTTCTGCCTTTGTTTCAGCTATGAATAATTTTTGAGAGAAAGAAATGTTAAAACCATTTTGATAAATGAGACTGTCCTAAGTTTTCATTTCGATCAAAACTTTTTAGTCAGGTAAGTTTTCCTGAACATCAAAAGGGAGTAGAGGAGTTGTGCAGAGAGGAGCAGAAGGTATGAGAAGAGGGAGAGAAAGCACCTAAGTAACAATAATAGCGACAACAACTTGAAAGTACTCCTTGTTAACCCAGTAATAACCGCTTCCTTGGATAAATGTATTCCGCAGCCTCTAGGCTCAGATTTTATTATGTAGTCCAGATTTGGTTATTACCTTGTAAACAGGAAGCATCCTAAAGTTATTACAGCAATAACAGAGTTGTGAAACAAACTAATAAAAGCAAGGAGATTCAAAGTTAACAACATGCCCTGTCTATATTACAGCTTTCACCTACCCCACTGTGTCTAGATAATGTCACAGCACACCGGATATTAACAAATCATTCATTGTTAAGAGCAGAGGGAGATGAAATTTTACACACCCAGGATGATCTGGTGTCCCCCCCACCTGCAATACACACATTACCTCCCAACATTAGCCATGTTGTTACACAAAGTCTTTAACCACAAAGAGCCATATACTTCTCTAGCTTGAGCAGAGTGAAGAAAAGAGTAGCAATTTATGACAAATCTTGGATCAAAAGCCCAAGTGCATTTCAAAAGCTCCTGCTGCTTATGACATTGTACCTACTCACTCCACAAAAGAGTCCTAGTTTCCTCGAGCCAATGACTCATTGGCCTGACATGGTTAAGGCACATCAGTTTCATAGCCAATGGTACACAAGAGAGTGATGCAGCCTGCGTCACATCTTGACTGCCCTAATCTGACAGATCAGGTACCCATTTTGCAGCTGGGTGAACTGAAAGTAGCTTTTCCATGTGAGATCAAGTGAAATTCAAACCCACAAACTTCCAGGACTGCTGCTGGGCACTTTAAGCACTCAGCTGCCTAGACACATGGAAATGAGAAAGTAGACTCTGAAAATGTGGGATAATTCAGGGACAAGTAAAACTGGTACACACAATATCCTTAAAAACAACAGTGGGGATCATGCCCACCCGATCCAAATATGAGAAAGACTTCTATGCTTGTATGCAAGGGAGGGGGAAACAGCTCAGCCACTTTCATAATCATTTCCCACCCCCTTTATTCAGATCCTGCAGAAAATGCCTTTTCTGCACCTCTGCTGTGTGGCTCTCTCTTTAAGGGGCATGTTGAGGACAGCTGCTACCATGAGAGGTCCTGATAGTATGACTCCTACTCATCATCATACTGCCAACGACCATGAAGAGGGATCAACCAGGAAAGGTGTTAGTCTCAAAAGCAATGCCCCTTCTCTACTTCTGGGCTGACTTTCTCTATGGAAACCCAAGCAGGAAGTAATCAAAGTTGGAGCTTCAGTATTGCTCCCTCTGGGTGTATACTGTAGCTGCTACTTCTCTTTATACTCTTCATACCATCAGTACAAAAAGAGGCCATATGACATTGCTATACACAACATTAAAAGCTGCGACAAAAAACACCAAAAATGGGTGAGGTCCCACTCACAGTTTCATCTACTTTAATCACTGGTCTGAGGTCCCAATGGTCAAAAAAGTAGTACCACATTATATCATGTAGAGGCTTAACATCAGTTACTTGCTATGAATTCCCCAGCTCACATTCATACCATCTCTAGATCTAGTGCAGTGTGAAGACCATGAATTGATTTATAAAGGCACAATGGGCAGAAGGGAGGTATGTCAATCATCAGTTTACTCATTGCCATTCTCTATCCACACAGCCTTCAAAGAAAAATAGCTCTTTAATTGTGTCTGATTGCAGAGGCTTGTAATAGTCAGTGTGGATCTGGTTTGCAGAGAAACTCCATTTAAAGGTGTAGTGCAATATTTTGCTACCTGTAGGTTCGTCTTTTGTAATTAAAATAATGTAATTAATCACATACAGATTGAGAATGTAATGGTGGGGAGTATAATATATTTTTAAACAAGGATAGATTGTATGATTCTCAAGTGATGAAGCAGAGAGAAACCATGTGTGTGTTTTGTCTAGTCCCCCTAATTTAAGAAAATAAAATATTACATTAACCACTGCTACATATCATATATGTGGATCCTGACTGAGCAGATGTGGATCCTGACTCAGCAACTGTAGGTATGTCCTTTTTTGGTTAAGGATAAACCAAATTGTTAACAATATAATCTTTTTCCATAAATATTGGAAAAGGAGACAAATATACAAGCTAAGGGAATGAAGCAGAGTTGAGAGTCTAGAGTTATGAGTTATAATAGGTATGCAAATTGGTTTTTCTAAAAGTTATATCAATGAGTCATTTTGAAGTAGTTCCTTCCGTTTGATCTTTCTTTCATCAAACAGTTCACTTGCTAATCTAATACAGGAAGTAAGTAGAACCCTTTTTCTCTTAACTCTGCTAGCCACATACAAACGGTTGGCATTTGTTTTTGCAACCATAATGATGAAATACACTTATTGGCTTCAGTCACAAGAATTGCAAACAGCCATCTGTTTTTGTTTAATTTCAGCAGATAAGAACATTTTACCAACACCCTACTAACAAATATTTGGGAGACATTCCCTCAGATGACTCTTGCATCAATTTTCCAGTGTCAGACCAAAAAGTCTTTCAATATATTATAATCCCAGAGAGTATGGAAATGATTCTCTGTATGCTGATGTCCCCTTCATCATTTTGCTCTATGTTTTGTTTTTCAATGTGGACACTTTCAGTTATTCATATAGCTGCTCTTATTCAAATAACTGTAGTAACTAGGCCACTGGTATATCACACCTGTCTTATATTGATGGGCAGCAACTATGCCCTGGGGGGATTTACCTCTGGAGGAGGGTGGGTGGAATTTCTCTCACTGCCCTCTTAGTGGGTTTTGCCAGAAGAGGGCAGATTTAACTTCTGGCTGGAGCCCCACCAGCAGAGGCTGTTGGGCTGATGCATTGAATCTACGTATTTCTCAGACATTCCATTGTGACCACACTCTCTCTCTCTCATCAGCCCCACACACTGACTGGGTTTCACTGTCTGGTTCTGGGCCTCTCCGTAGGTGGACTTTTCACCTATAGCCTGTGTTTCTGCTGCCAAGAGAAAATGTGGCACTCAGTCATTACTAGAATACAAATAAATAACAATAATTCATAATAATAATGTGCATGTCTCAAATATGCAGTGTTATAGGATACCGCACACACAGCTTGTAAAGAAATGATACTCTGGGGGCCATATCATATGTGCAGTGGAGCTGCTCTGTTTGTGGCATGCTTCTGGTGGGTTCTGGCTGTAATAACAAGGAGTTTCAAACCAATGAAAGTGGAATCCCCAGTGTTTACAGAGCTGTCATAAAGGCTCTTATATCTCCATCCTTCTTCCGGCATTGTGGGGTATGGCCAAACAACACCGACTCTGGTCTATACACCCCTAAGCTGCTCCTTTTCCCAGCTGTGGTTTTGGGCTCTTGGTCTCTTTCACTTCTCTAGCTTACAACTAGGGACTGAAGTTCCTGGCTCAAGGAAGCACAAAGGTGAGCTTGCACACTCACACACATGCACATTACTTGGACTGTGAGCATCTCCTTCAGATCTGAGGATCTGGCCCTGTGTCTGCACATGTAAACTAGGAACATGCTTTTTTTCCATGAGTCAGAGGATGACCGCATAACTAAGAAGTGATGAAGGCCTGAGTTAGTTGTTCCAGAGCATTCCTAACAAATATAATGAAAAGGCATATTGGCTGGCCACATATGGAACACACTGTTTTCACCACATCATAACATATTTTCCACCTTGTTCAGTCTTTTAAACCTGTTTTATGGTCAGATTTCCTGGCAGCAGTTTGTATCCAGTGCCAGACAGAGATGTCATACAAACGTCGATGTCTCTGTCTGACGTGCCAGAGATATCTGGAACATCAGCTTGGTATGTTGGCATTAAACTGTCAGGATGGTGGTTAATTTATTTAGTGTGAATTACTGAGACAAACTATGGAACATGTCAGAAGTATGTATACATGTTTCTATCTCTTGCTAATTAATATGTTTCCAGTAGAACCTCAATTTTGTGAGCACCAATTTTATGAACAACTGGATACTTGAATAATTTTTTCCCCAGCGTGCAGCAATGTAGACCTAAATCTCAAGGTATTGGAACGCTGTGAGCCCATCATTGCTGGCATGACCTTACACTCAATGTGTATGCGAGGTGACGCTGGGAGGGCATGTTCTGCAAAATGGTGTCCTCCAAGTGGCACATATGGGCTGCTACTTTGGCAACCCTGAATAGTACGGAAACGGCATTCTGGCTCCACTACACCACTGCTGACGGGGCAGGGGAAATCAGTGCCTTCAATGAATTGGAAATCTCTAGGCAGTGGTTTGAAAGTCAAAAAGAAAGCGATGCAATGCACTATACTGCAACTTATGCACTGGACTGCCTGTTATTCTGAGTTCCATTTTATGAAATCCTCAGTCCCCAATTAGTTCATAAAATAGGGATTCTGCTGAATTTCTATCCATGCTTTTTGGTAAAATGGAAAGAATCTGTCAAAATCATTCACCAGCAAGCATATTCAGGTAGCTAATTAGACATTCATATGAAAACATATAAGCCGGTAACAGAGGTGAAGAGGTAAAAGAATGATGTTCTAAATAAGGCTCAGAAGTGAGAGTGAAAAAATCTGGGGTTTATGCCCAGTTTGGTCACACACTTCCTCTGTGACTTTTGGAAAGTCAATAAACCATTCTGTTTCAGTTTCATCTGCCAAACGGGAATAACAGGAGATGCTAGAATAGGGTAAAGAATTATTATAGTGATGATATAAACATGTACATTCAGGTACAGATAGTTGCATCCATACGTGATCTATATCATCTGTTTGTTGGGAATCTAGAGATAAGTGTATCTGTTATATAGCCCTTTCACTGATTGAGAATTAGTATCTGTCAACCAACTATTCAAATCTTAAACTTTATATTACTTTTAATTGAAGAATATCTATTATGCATGTATTTCTAATCGAGCTATTTGCAACATAAAACCTAAATGCAACCTCTTAAAAGGTGAAATTGAAACTTGAAACCAAAATCAAACACTTAGGAGACTACATGGAGTCCACCCTGAAATGTATATAACAAAAGTACTTTAGAGTCCCGTATGTTAAAGATGGACACATTAAAACTGCAATACAATACCACGGATAGAACATATATCATGTGGGCAGTGTAGCAATCCTAATTTTAAAGAGTTAGGTTTGGAAAAGAGAGTTCACAAGTTTATCTTGTGAAATAATCATTTATTATAAGATGATGGAGGAGTAAGAATGACATATCACAGACACAACTGTTCAGACACAGCACAGTAGACTGTGAGATAACTGTTGTGAGATAATTGTCCGGTATGAAGAGGGTGCAGATTTTGTTTTTATTATTATTGCTCTTCTTTCTTTGGTGGATAAATGTTGATAGGCTTTCAAGAAGTAATGCTTTTAATGGAGGGAGTTAAATGAAGAAAATGTGATCATTTGGCAACATGTAAAGAAGAGTGGGAAACCATACTGTATATAGAAAAATATCAAGAAAAAAGAAGGCATAACAAGTATTACTCTTTACCAGCCTGAAAAGGGTTTGGCTAAGAATAAATATCAAAGCTTAATTAGCAGGAATAAATCAAAACGTGCATGTTGCCAATGCCCAATGAGAGAAAGGAGAAGGGAAAGGAAAGCTGCTACTCTAAGGACTCTCAGCCTACACCACTTACACACATCTGCAATTCCATTGAAGGCAATGGGTCTCCTTGGGGGAAATCCCAGCCCCAAAGAAGTCAATGGGAGGTTTACTCGTGTGAATAAAGGTTGCAGAATTGGCCCTCTAGACCCATCACAAAAAATAGATCCTGCCGTCTTCACTCAGGCAAAACTCCCTGGACTGACATAGATTTTGGTTTTCCCTATGTATGGACTGTAAGATCTATGTAATTTCCAGGCACCACAAAGAAAAATCCTGGCGGATTCCTAATGGGTATTCCTTATTTTCCACAGTGGGAGAATTGTGGCACAAGTAACTGAACTGTGAACTACACAGATTGGAGAGGAGGGGAACAGAAGGGGGTCAGAAAGAGAACAATGCCTGGTCACATGGAGAGAAGGGTTAAAGGTCCCACATCGCCATGGGTGCATCCAAAGCCCTCCAGTTCTAGGACAGACCCCAATCACAACTGGAATCCA
This sequence comes from Mesoclemmys tuberculata, assembly GCA_007922155.1. Taxonomy (NCBI): domain Eukaryota; kingdom Metazoa; phylum Chordata; order Testudines; family Chelidae; genus Mesoclemmys; species Mesoclemmys tuberculata. The sequence goes on along the minus strand of ML675721.1, from coordinate 11,171,467 downwards.
AGGTGCTCCAAAGGAAGCCCCTTCATGTCAGTGGAAGGTCTCCCTGTGGCTAGTAAGGTGCCAATGCGATCTACGCTAGGGCAGCAGCCAGACAGGGCGCTTCCAAATTGCGCATCACTCCGGGCAAAGGGACTGGCCCAAAATGGCCTTTTCTTAGCTGAGGTGTAGCCAAACCTCCTCCAGTTCAACGAGCCTCGGAAGAACAGTGCTTCGGCGTGCTGGGTCTCTGGGGAGTTGCCGGAACCAGATCTGCACGGCTTTACAAACAACGGGTCTTTGCTGAACCGGTTCATGCTAGAGTCCTACCAAGCAAGACCCTGGGGGGCAGCAAATTTAATCCATTGCCCTTTCTCTGAGCAAACGCTCAGGAGAGCCCACTCCCAATGTGGCAGTTCAATTCGGTTTGAAACCCCGTCAATCAGAGGTCCCTGGAGAGTGGGGTGTTGCGACAGGAGCCAAGCCAGGCTGGGGACGCGTTGCCTAGAAGCGGATTTGCCCGGGGTGGCCGTGTAGTCTGGGTCCCTGCAAAGCAAATGTGAGTGCAAAGCGGGAACGCGAGGGATTGCAAGCTGGAGGACGGCAAGCCTTGCCGCCATATGGTGCGTGACTGCAACGAGGTGTAACCAGCAGCCGGGGGCTTCCTGAGAGCACCCAGACAATTGCAGAAGTGCAGATCTGCCACTCAGCGACTGCGGTACAGGCCCACTCAGTGTCCGGAGACGGCTACGGCCCGGGTCCCCAGAGCAAAGCCTAAATTATTGTTCTACAACCTGCAGTTCTTCAATGGCTCATGTCCATCATTCGACGCCGGGTCTTTTGTGTGTCCCCACCTGTCTAGAGAGACACTCTCTTTACACTCCTGGTCTGACAGCCTCTTCTATTTCAGCCGCGCTGGTACGAGGTTGGAATGTTTTTAAAAAACAAGGAAAAATAAATCCAATGTTATTCCAAAGGAAAGGCTGGGAGGTTTCAATGCGCATGTGTGTGCATACCTGTGCTCAAGACGTTGAAGAAGAGTATCTACCCCTTTCCTTAGGTGTAATGGGTGTCTGTGTACACACGTGGTTTTAAAGAGATGGCCCCTTTGTAACACGAGAGCTGCTGGTCCGAAAAAACTAATCCAGATTAGAACATCTTTGACCGCCGCTGCTTAGTCTATTGCTTAACGTGAGATGCTGATCATTCAAACCCTGTTGGTCCCCCACTGGAAAAGGTATCAAAGCGCTCAGATTTCATGGGGAGTTCTCTAAATCCCCGCTCTCAGTCCTTTCTCGAAGCACATTCCCCTGACTTCATTGGGCTATTTGCTTGCGGAAGGGATGTGCTCTTGTTCGTAACCTGCACCCTGAATAAGGTCCTTGCGATAGGAAGTAACAAACCGTCTGGCTGGTCTCAGACTGCACATTATTGCTCCCATGGACTTGGCGTTTCTCAGGTTGTAAGAGTTAGGTCTCGTTTTAAGTGCCAGGGCTTTTTACGTTGTACCTAATATCGGATTGGTAATGGCAGGTGAATATTTAGAGTGAGAAAACCTGATGAGAGTAAGTCCCAGGCAGGTAATCGGTTAATTCAGTTGCCTTGAGAAAATACTATCAACTTCATGAAAGTTTGAGACCAGATATACTTTTAATTGTCGGAATTTTGGATTAAACTGACATAATTAATCAAAACGAACGAAACACACACACACACGAAATCCCACTGAACTGCAGGCGTGCCCAGTTGAACTGTAGAAAAGGCCATATTTGAGAATCAGGTTGTACACAAAAGTCCCCCTTGGTTTCAGTTTCAAAGTAGATGGAGGATCTACCATCTCTACTCGGGCAAAATTCAAGGTGTTTTGTCTGAGTAAAATCAGAATTACATCCTAAATTTGTGGAGGGAACATCATAGTGCATTGTTAACACAAGTGCAAATTTTATCTCCGTTGTTTACCTGTTAACTTCTAAAACTACTAATTTGTAAATCTGAATAACGTCTGACTTCTGAGCCTGGCACTGGTGTAACTCATGCAACACGCATGACCTCACTGTAAGGAAGACACATAATGAGATCTAATGGAATGATTTGTGATTAGATGGTTTATCTGTAGTTCCTTTGAAATTATTAGGGAAACTACAGGAAAGCAGGCATGTAATTCTGCCATTTCAGTCCTTTCTGATGTTGGGTTCCCATATAAATCTCCAACACTTCTGCACCACACTCAAACGTTATCATCCTACTAGAATTTGCATTATTTTTATTTTTATTTTTTTACATTAGCTCTGCCACCTCTAGAAAGGGACTGAGAAATCGTGAACTTCCTGTATCGGTGTAGTCCAAAACCACTGATTTTGAAAGGTCCCGACCCAGTCTTGGCGACAATAGCTTTCAGAAAGTCTAAGACTGGAATTTAGCCTATTCTTCTTAGAAAATCAATTATTAATCTTTGCCAATTTAGTTATTAACTGTGTAAATCCATATGTGTGGGATATGGGTAAACTATAAAGATCATCCTCGATCTTTATCAATCCAACCATGGCACTTTGCCTCTATTTAATTTTACACATGTGAAATCCATACTCTTTACTGAGTGGGAAACTTGTATTTGCAATGACTAGCACAAAGGAGTCCTGGTCTCAGACTGGGCCTCTACCTTTACAATAAATAAATAATAAATCGATGTTGTTGTTACAGTAAAACTAACTTTAAATCCAGAACAAAGCACTTATTTATGTGATCTCGTTTGTTAGTACGTTAATATCCAAAGTATTTTCCTATTCAGATTTCTGGGTAGAGTAGCTTTAAACTTGATCTACACTGAATAAATCTTACAAGAGATTGAGTTTGGTTACATTTCTGAACGAATCCGAATTCTCATGGATCCATATGAGACTGAAGTTAATCCTCCGACATTTGCAGATATGTATAAATGGCCAACAGGGTGGAGATCCCAGAATCATTGTAGCTGAGATAGTCACTGGTTTATTTCCAGAGATTTTAGGTAGAGGTTGGACGGGTCTCGCATTCCCTACTTCTCAGCAATTCTGTTCTTGCTATTTCTTAATGGTTTTGTGTTCACAGCCTTGCGGGGGAATAGAGCAGGAGCCGAGCCGGTGTTATGTCCTTTCTGTAGCGGTCTTGTGCTAACTATGATATTTGAGCTATTTTCATTACGAACTTTATTATGAATAAGGAACTCCCAGGCTCTTGGATCAGTGTAGGTGTAATGCAGTCTGTACACTTAACAGTTACATAGCAGCATGTCGTATGAGGTCATGTGTCTGTTTTGTATACTGATTTGTTTTCCGCCCCATAGATCTGTATAGATAGCTGTAAATTAATTATAAAAGAGATTGATTGTATAGATATATAGAGGTATGCGCCTACACACACAACTCCTGCTGAATCAAGGCCAGGGCCAGCTTGTACATTCAGCTGCTTGCCACGCATTGTACTAGATCCAACTACAAAACCGACAGTGTGTGTGTGAGGGGGTGTCTTGTAAATCTACAAAACATGTCCCAAAAGACAATCAATATATCCTCAACCCACCACGGGAGCTTTACACAATTTGCGCCCTGCGTCGGTGGAACGCCTCCTCCTCGTGGGCGCTCTGGCCTGGGTTTCTCCGGGACTGCACCTGCACACATCGCTCTGTTTTCCGCTTGGTTTTTATGTCCCGCCACCTTGCACGTTGGCCTCTTTTGGTAACGTATAATTCCCGTTCATTTTTATCCATGCCACAAGGCAGATCATTTCACAGGAAGGAAATACAACAGGCAAGTGATTGCAAACCCCCCTGCAGCTTCCCCCCCAGCTTTTAGAAAAACTTCAGCATTAAGCACTGACACTATATACACTGTTTCTTTCCACCCCCTTCACGCGTTTAAAACTGCCACTGTGGGGACCTCATCTGGCAGCCAAATCGTGAACATTGGGGCAAAATAACTAGCCGAGAGGTTATTTCATAAAATGTCTTCGGAAATATATATATATATTCTGGCAAAAATCTTTTTGGAAAACAGAGCGAGACAAATCTGATTTCCAGCAAGCCACTGAATCCAGGGTCAAAAAAGCAAAAGGATGTCCGAAACAAAAGATTCCCGCTGAAAGGTGGAGAATTCCTTATCCACTAAAGTCCTAACTAATCCTGAAGTCCGGTGAGATTTTCTCAGTCTGATTTTGTCTTGAATTGGTGCTATATCTCAAGCAGCACCACGGAGACAATTTACACGACATACAAGCGTCGTTTTCCTCTCAGCGAGAATTGCATCCCTGTATATTATCTAATAAAAACGCGAGCCTATAAAAACACATTTCCCTTGAGAGATCTTCGCTTTTATTGCAAGACGTAATTGATTTATTGATCTCCCAAGGGTGGAGACAAAGAAGGAAGCGCATAGGAGTCCAGGCACAAACGTTAGCAGTAAGAAAACAATCTTATCTGAGCAGTTTCACTGTTAATAAATGACTACGGCTGCCCCAGCCCACATTGTATTTTGTCACCGACAGTGAATGAATTGTGTGTGCAATAGGTGGACTACAGTAAACAATCGGGGATTCTGTGGTTACCATTATTTTATTTAAATCTGGCTCCTCTCAGAACATACTTGGGTCCGGACTGTTCAAATTATGGTCGACATCTAGTGGTTTTCGACGTAGCATGTATTTATTTTGTGGAGCTTTTTCCCTGCTTTGCTATGCGGCACACGGCTGGGAAATCAAACCGCTCTCGCAGCACCACGCTTTTGATTCCACTGCGTCCCTCTTCTTCCCTCGTGCCCGGGGGAAAACGTCCACTGCTTTCCTTTTCCTGTGGTGCATCCTTTCCTTGGCTGGGGCCGAATGCAGCCGTTTAAAGGGATCTCTCCCCGGATCTTACCAAAGCGATGTTATTTATTTTATTTCCATAAACCGCTGCCATGCAATGGTCTGATTCAGCAAGACTCCCCCCCCCCGGGCTGTAAACATTATTTTAGCTTCCCAAAAGTCAGCAGTTGGGGATCAGAAGTGGTGCACAGCCTCTCGTACTTTCCGAAGAGCTGTGTTCAGCTTGCCGCCCGAGGTTTAGTTTCTAGCGTTTATTCAAGTTGTTGCTTTGCCAATCTAACCACACGCACAACAGAGCCGGGAGGGGGGAGAGAAACTGACAAAGCCTAAATATTCCGCACTAAACCCTGCCCAGGCATTGTTCTGACACCGCAGAACTTCTCGGTTTACACAAAGCTGGGCCAAGCGCTGAGCTCTGAAGCGGTCATTAAACCAGACAAGCACAAAGGACTTCACGAAACTGGCGATCGCAGGACCGTCTGTCTACCTGCGCGGTCCAGTGAGATCTCCACCATTCACCCCTCGGTGGAGGGCAAAGCCCAAGCTCCATTTGCGCCTTCCTTTTGCTTGGAGCGCCCGAGAGAGCGAAAGCCGCAGATTTAAAGTTACTGAACAGAAATGAGGCCACATAAAAGCGACCAGCTGCATGCTCATTCCGCCTCCCATCCGCTCACTTCACTGACAAAGGATCCTTGCCTCCTCTGCATGCTGCAGGAACAACCCCCAAAGGAGCTAGGCGGGGGAGGCATGGGAGAAGAGAAAGCCACCTATGCTGCACCATTCACACCCTTTTCCCGTGACCACGCAGCAGCCTTACATGTCTCTGTCAGGTTCTGGATCTGCTCCTTTGAAAGGGGTGTGATAGCTGGAGAGACAGGATCATTCCCACCCTCATCGCAAAATACTCCCCTGCCCTGGGACTCCATTATTATTTCTTTGTATTACTGTAACATTTAGGATTCTTGGTCACGAACCAAGACCCCATTGTGCTAGGTGCTATGCTAATACAGACCAAAAAAAAACCCCCAACAATCGTTGCCCCCCAAATGTTTACAATCCAAGTATAAGAAGAGGGTCTTGAGCAAGTGAATTAATTCTCACCCTATCAGAATTAATCGCTTCCTTTCTCCCGGTATGGTGTGGAAACCCTCATACCTGTGTCCATCCAAGAGGGAAGTTCCAGAGCAGAGGCTAGCAGAGAAGTCCCAAATGACATAGCTTTTGCAAGAACTGTTCTGCCAAGAGCACAGGACCTCCACATGGTTGGCCATATACCTATGCATACATTTTGAGACTCAGGTCAAAGTAAGGCAGAGACCTAACCCACACTAAAATGTAGCTCTCACCAATGTAACTCACCCACTGCACCGACTCCATGTATGCAAAAGGCCTAGGCTTAGTCTACACTCCCAGTGAAATTCGGCAGCAGTGGATAGGAGATACACAAGCTACACAGATGAGCTTGCATATCTCCCCTTGACTTCCTAACTTCTACCTACGGCGGAGTCCCCTCAATCCTGTGCAGATGGGAAATCCCCTCCTGTCAACTCAGCATTCATCTTTTTGCAGGGGTGGATTAACGCCGTCGACTTCCGGATCGATTGAGCAGATCGATACCAGTACTTTAAATGTGACTGCCCCAGAAGCTTGGCCCATTTCTGCATTCCTTGCACATCCAAGTCACCTCCTAATTCAACAAGATGTCTGGGTCTCAGGGATGCACGGTCAGGCTTTCTATTTGGTTATTACAAATCTTAACTGACTGGCAAAAAAGTTCATCTGCATACTGAGGCAATATGCAGTAGGGCATTAAAAACAGAAATAATGACTATGAAATATGTATATTGAACTGATGCTGCTAACTTAATTCACAAGTTTAGCTTCATTAACTTCAGTGGGACTTCTCATGTGAGTAAAGTGAGTAGGATTTGGCCTGTTTCCTCCTACTGCCAGTTTTTACTTGCTTCCTCCCAATTAACTTTACCTAATGTAAACGATGATTACAGGGATGATTTGAAAAAAGAAGAAATATTTTAATACATTTCTCATTTGCTGTTTTGCTGTTATGCTGAAACCCAAAGTTTAATGGCCCTTCAGGTCTGCATAAGTGCAATGCTTATAAGACCCAATTCATAAACCAATACTTAAAAGCAACATTTTGTAATTTTGTTGAACACATTTAGTAATCAGAGTAGTGCTGTCCATGATTCAATGTGACATTAAAAAACGGAGGACTTTCTTCAATGAGCACAAGAATGTACATGTAGTTTAGCAGGGAGACCAAATATTGGCCTGCAGAAACATTCTGATCATGGAAAGACCAGTCACATGTTCTACTTAGAATTGACAAAGTCATCAGTGTGGCAAATTTTTCATATTTACCCCAGTGCTGACACAAATGGGGATAGCTGAAAATGGACCCATTAAACAAAATCTAAGTTTCTAATTCTGAAAACATAAAAGGTGATGGAAAATAAAAGAATATTTGCATTTAAAAAAAAACTGCTTAAAAAGCAGAGATGTGGGAGGAATGTGGACAGAAAAAAGGAAATGGGAAGGAGGGGAAAGAAACACCCCATGTACTTCATGGAGACAAGGGTCTATTGCTTGTAAATGCTTTTCGTTGGAAAAATTCTGTTAACTGATCTATTGTGTGCTTCAGAAGACAGTATACACCCCCGTTATGTCCATGTTTCCCCAAATGGAGGAAAGAACTCAGATCCTCTTGGTTCAAAAAGCACAGCTCCCTACCACTTAAACTAAAAAAGAATCTTCACTGGGTACAGGCAGCATAGGGCCTAAGAAGCAGTAAAAGGTCTATGCTGCTATCTTGTAGACAGTATCCCCATTTTACAGATGAGGAAACCAAGGTACAGAAGAGCTGAAGTGTGGTAATGGTCAGAAAAGTGAATAAGTTAAAATGACACTTTCTTACTCAACAGATCTGCTTTGTGATATATCTATCTGATTACTTAATGATCACATTACGATGCCCTTTTCAAACTCAGTAGAACCTTACCCCTCAGAGAATGCCAGTATTTAATGGTGAAAAGTTCCAGAGGGGTAGCCGTGTTAGTCTGTATACAGCAAAAACAAGGAGAGTCCTGTAGCACTTTAAAGACTAACACATTTAATTTTTGCAGGCATAAGTCTTTAAAGTGCTAACAGGACTCTTGTTGTTTTTTCCAGTATTTAATGTGACCAGGTATCAGCATCTGGCCCACAGCGACTAAAATACATGTTACTATATTTCACTCCTGCTAGCACTGTGGGTCTGATGGTGCTGAGACAGAGGTGGATCCTATTCTGTCTACTGCATCTTCAGCAGCAATGCAGACTGAATTCCTTCTGTTGCATCTTTATCACTGGGATAATACATATGCCAGATATAAAAGAGCTCAAGTTTCAGACCTTAAGTTGAGTTTATTGAGCCAGCAGATGAAAACACTTCCTTTCCTTTCGCAGACTTAGCTAATTTGACGTGGGGTCATTAAAAGGCTATAAACACTGAACCTCAATAAGCCATTTTTACAGTTACTTTCAAAGGTCACGCAGTAAGTCAATGGTAGATATAGAAATAGAACCCAGATCTTCAGACTCCAAGGCACCTGCTCTAACTACTAGACAAGTTTCCTCACCTTCCTCTGGTACAGTAACAATCGATATTGGACAGATGAAAAGTGGAGGGTGGAAATTGTTTTATTTTAACTTTTTAAGGGGGAAAAGGAATTAAATGAAATTGTTATGATTGGGGTGCTTATTTCCTGCTTTTCTCAAGTACCTCCTAACATTAAGTGCCTTTAGGTAATTCCAAGAGCACAACACAGGACATCACACTAATAAAGTACAGCCACACTTTTTAAAGCCATTGCATAGTCTGGAAATTATTGGGGGCAACGCTGACTACCTTTTTTAGCCACCACCCAAAACAATCAAGGTTAGCTGCAGTGATGGCTGTTAATAAATTATAGCAAATACTTCATGTGTTAAATGTAGTTTCAATGATAAATTTCTTGCCTGAAGAGAAGGCGAAGCTTTGACGCTTCACTGAAATAAACCCAGGAGGGTTACATAACTAGAAAGTTAAGAGGGACTGAAATAAGCTTCTGTCACTTTAAAACTTCCCTTCATCCTCCAACACCACCATCCATCCATCAGTTGCCTGGAGCAAGTACATTGAGGAATCGCGTGCAAATGTTACCATAACCCAAGGCTTAACATAAACTAAACTCTCTCAGGTCACTGGCAAATAACAGGTATATCCGGTTGTGCCTTTGTACTTGCCTGCATGCAAATTAAAAGCTCATGTAAAGTAACAATAATCAAAGTCAGCCAGGGAGAAGATGAGGAGTGCAGGGGGACTAATTACCATGGGATCCTGCTATTTATCTTCCCAGAGCAGCCGCTGCCAAGACTTTGCTTGCATGACATTCACACCTGAGGGGCCGGTCTGGCTTTCAGCCAATGGGCTTTGTGCAACTCCTAATCCCTAAGGAAACTGGTAACATACCTGCTCTCTGCACTGCTGCTGCTTCTTCCCTGTGTTACTAAATAACTGTACATTATGGGTGTTTTACATTTCCTCCTCACTGCATGGAAATAGCAAGTGTCAGAGAGAGAGTACCAGCCAAGAGGGAGCATTGGGTTGTGCCACACCATGCATTTCCTGTGTTCTCCACATGGGGACCCTTCCCCACCCTCCTGTTCTCAGCTATGCTGCTGCCATCATTGCCATTGGGAACCCACATTCCAGAGGCCAACGGTACTTTCTACCTCAGCCAGAAAGCCCACTTGCTTGGCCTACATATTGCTGATCCCCCTCCAGAGGGAGCTCACCTGATCCTAGCACTGCTGCTTCTGGAGGGAACCTGCCCTCTGTTCCTGGCATTGCAGCTATTGCTATTTTCCCAGAGGTATCTTCCCTCCACTAGCCTGGACACTGCTCTTTCCCCCTCAAGAGGCAGCAGCTGCCTGCATGATTCCAGAATTGCAGCTTCTGGCCCCTGGCTCAAGGACTGTGGCTGCTGATGCCCCCTATGGAGGGAGCCATCATGCCTCTTTGCAGCTGAACTTGAGGCCTGTATACGTGCGTGTTTGGGAGAATGGGGAGGGAGGATTTGCTTAATTGTTTCCATCTTTCTTCCTTGGCGTGCCATGAGATTAGCAAGCATTAGTGAAGGAGTATTAATGGGGAGTTGACACAAAACCAAACCTGTCCTGACTGGCACCTGCAGTCTTGTTTGCCTCATGGTCTTTGCCACTGCTGAAGGCTAGAACAACAGTATGGTTCACACACACACAAAAGTAATATATATGTGCCAGGATAGGGGAAAAGAGGAGGTCTATTTTGGAGCTGCTAAACTCTGCATGGAGGGTCAGGCATTATTTTCGTATTATAAGAATGCCTGGAGGGCTCAGCCAAGATCAGGGTCCCCTTGTACTAGGCACTGTAAAACCATATGGTAAGACCCATTATTATTATTATTTGTATTGCTCTAGGATGTCGGAGCCAGAGTAATGGAGCAGAACCCGATTGTGCGTGGCGCTGTACAGACACAGAACAAAAAGATAGCCCCTTTCCTGAAGAGTTTACTGCCCTGAAGAGTCTCTTTAGCCTGTAAAAGAACATGCAGGCACACAAAGGGGAAGTGACAGGCACAGGAATTAAACCCGGATCTCCTGACTCCCAGTTCAGTGCTCTTTCCTCTAGATCACACTGCCTCCTTGAGGAGTAGTCTCATCAAAGTCAAGTTTTCCAGGCTGATAAAGCCACATACCTATCTAATCAGGACTTGACATCACTGCAACCATTAGTTCGAGTCACCCCACTCAGGTTAGCCTAGCTCCAGTAAGAGCAGCCACACAGAAAACAACCCTAGAGTTGACTTAGACTCTAAGGCCAGAAGGGACCATCATGATCATCTAGTCTGACCTCCTGCACTTAGCAGGCCACAACCTCTGTCTTGATTTAAAGACTTCAAGTTACAGAGAATCCACCACTTACTCGAGTTCAAACCAGCAACTGATCCATGCCCCATACTGCTGAGGAAGGTGAAACATGCCCCCAAGTCTCTGCCAATCTCACCTAGGGAAAAATTCCTTCCTGACCACAAATATGGCGATCAGTTGGACGCTGAGAACGTGAGTGTGACTCACCAGTCAGACACCTGGAAAAGAATTCTCTTTAGTTAACTCAGAGTCCCCCTCCCCACCCATCAAGTGTCCCATCTCTGTCCATCAGAGATATTTGCTAATAGTCACATATGCCAACATAGGACACCGCATCATACCACCCCCTCCATAAACTCATCAAACTCAATCTTAAAATAAGTCACATTTTTTGCTTCCATTTCTCCACTTTGAAACCTGTTGGAAACTCCTCTGATGGTAAGAAACCACTGTCTAATTTCAAGCCTAAACTTGTTGATGGCCAGTTTATATCCCTTTGTTCTTGTGCCAAGATAGGCACTTAACTTAAATAACTCCTCTCCCTCCCTGGTATTTATGCCTCTGATTTATTTATAGAGAGTGATCATATCTCCCTCCCTTCATCCTCCATTTTGTTTGGCTGAACAAGTCAAGCTTCTTAAGTCTCCTCTCATAAGGTAGGCTTTCCATTCTGATTATCCCATTAGTCCCCCTCAGCACCTGTTCAAGTTTGAATTCCTTTCTTAAACACAGAAGACTAGAATTGCACACAGAATTTCAGATGAGGTCTCACCAGTATGTTGTATAATGGTACTAACACTTCCCTATCTCTATTGGAAATATCTCACCTGATGCATTTTAGGACTGCATTAGACTTTTTCACAGCCATCTCACACTGGCAGCTTATACTCATACTGTGAGCCACCAATACACCCAGGTCTTTCTCCTCCTCTGTCATTTCCAACTGATAAATCCCTAATTTATAGCAAAAAATTCTTTTTGTTAGTCCCTAAATGCATGACCATGTGCTTTGCACTATTGAGTTTCATCCCATTTTTATTACTCCAGTTTACAAAGTCATCCAAATCTTCTTGTATGATATTCCGGGCCTCCTCTGTATTGGCAATATCTCCCAACTATGTGTCATCTGCAAATTTTATTAGCACGCTCCCACTTTTTGTGTCAAGATCATTAATGGAAATGTTAAATAAGATTGGCCCCAAGGCTAAATCCTTAGGGAATTCCACAAGTAGCCTCCCTCAACGAGACTGTTCCTCTTTCAGCATGACCCATTTGTAGTCTCTCCTTACCGACTTCTCAATTCTCATATTAATCCCCATTTTCTACAATGTAACTAATAATTTCCTGTGTGGAACTGTATCAAATGCTTTACTGAAATCCAGGTAAATTATATCTGCTGTATATTCTTTATCTATAAAAGAGGTTTTCTGCTCAGAGAAAAAGTCCTGGTTGGCCTCACATGATCTATCTTTTGTATAATCATGTTGTATTTTATCCAAATTACTGTTTACTTCTATGTCTTTAACTGTTCTAAGACCTTGCATATAACTGAAGTCAAACTAACAGGCCTGTAGTTTCTTGGGTCACTTTTTTCCCCTTTCTTAAACATAGGTACTATATTTTCAATTCTCCAATCAGATGGTACAGTCCTTGAGTTTAAGATTAATTAAAAATCTTTGCAATTGGTCTTGCAATTTCATGTTCCATTTCCTTCGTATTCTGGAGATTTTCTTGGCCCCTCAGTTTGGTCTTATTAAACTATTTGAGTTTGGCTTCCATCTCGGATGTGGTAATTTCTGTTCCCATTGGCCACCCTGCCACTGCCCCCAAGTTCCTCATTACCCTTATTAGAAACTGAGTTAAAGTATTCGTTTAGGTGTTGGGCCATGCCTAGATTATCTTTAATCTCCACACCATCCTCAGTGTTTAGCAGTCCCTCTTCTTTCCTTGTTTTCTTTTTATTTATATGGCTATAGAATCTTTTACTATTTATTTTAATTTCTTTTGCAACACTGCTTGCCTTTGGGCAGTTCTCACTTTTCCCCTTCACTTTCTGACCTCCAAGAGGTAGCTTTCCTTGTAGACTTTCTGCTTTCTCTTAATACCCTGTTGGAGACGATTATTTATCCAGTTTGGTCTGCAACCCTTCCCTTTGATTTCCCCTCCCCTTGCTTGGGATGAAAGCTTCAGGTTGCTTCTGCACTTTGACTTAAAGTAATTGCAAGCATCCTCCACATTCGCAGCCTTAAGTTCTTCAGTCCAGTCCACTTCCCTAACTAATTCCTTATTTTTTTTTTAAATTGGCCTTTTGAAATCAAAGATCCTAGTTGCAGACCTATTTTTGTTTATCCTTCCATTAGTTTTAAATTATTTAACTCATGAGCACTTGATCAAAGGTTATCATCTTCAGCTAGCTCTTCTATGGGGTCCTTGCTGCTTACTTACTTAGATTTAGTATTGGTGAGTAGCAAGGACCTCATAGAAGAATTGGTTGGTTTGATGACAAGATTTTAGAAGTAAAAAGTGGTACATACGACAGGCAAATACCATTCAGGGGTTTTCTTTATCTCCTTGGCTTGAAATTATTTTGGCTAGTTCCTTCCTTTAATTAAAAAATGTGCAAACAAACAGCTTTCACTTCACTGGGCTAGGACAGGAGTAAGAATAATTTTATAAACTTGAATACATAACATTTATATAGCACAGCCCATAAAACAAGAATAATTTCATATACTACATAAATGCAGCCACCTCTGAGGTGAAACACACAAAATGTGTAAAAGAACACAGAAATAAAAACTTGTATTAAATATAATGTTTAAAAAAATGATCAGGTACAGAGTTTAAACAAAAAAGAGTTTCTGGACATCTAAGCATAATGTACAGCTTATCAGCGGGTACAGAGTATTGGAAGTTGGCACATACAAGGAAAACATAATCTGTGGTATCCCAGATGGAGGGTAATCTATTTGACGATTAACAATACAAGCAGTCAAGTAAGAGGGTACGTTGTTCATATAAAAATTACTTTTAAGCATGGTTTGTAGGAAGTAAATACAGTAATGAAAGCAGGATGACCGCCCTGAGTGAGAGTTATGGTATAGATAATTCTTCAGTACAGAAGATCTATCAGAGACAGGCTTTCGATTCACATCTCATCGCCGATTCACAATGGTGCTCTGGACCATTCTTCTTGATACTGCTGGTGTCCAGTGATGTGCTCTGTATATATGTCCTTGGACCATCTCTGATGGTGTCCTACACCATGAGGCACCACTTGAGTGGGGTGTAGCGCCAACCGATTCCTCAAGCTCGCAGCACATGCTCATTGCAGGGTTCCCAAGCACCCAGCGCTCTGACGATCAGAGCCTCCATCACCACCTTATAGCCTTTTGCTCCCAGAGTGTCAGCCAGGGGGGCGTATTTCGCCTCCTTATGAGGTTGGGCTTCGCGGAAGCTCGTGGTCCTGTTTTCAAAGGGGATCATGACATCTACCATGATGATCTTTTTCTGCTCCTCATTGGTGACGACAACGTCTGGCCACAGCTGGTTGTTGGTTCCAGGAACGGCAGAATTCACTGTGACCGACTCCAGGTGCGGTGGGATGGCTTTCACCAGGTGACTCTGGATGGCATTGTGGCGCAGCTGCCAGACTCTGGAGTGGGGCTTGCAGCTGCACAGGACTTGGGGCAGGATCTCATGGCTGCTTAGGGCAGGGTCTCGTTGCTCCTGCAATGCTTGTCCCGGTTCCTGTGGTGGACGGCTCCATTCAACGGGATACAGTTGAGCCAAGCCCAGTGGATAAACCTCCAGTCGGCGAACCAGGTGAAGCTGCCCCTGGGGAGGAAGTGCTTGCTGGCATCCCACTTGCTGGTCAGCTCGAAGGCCTTGCCTTGGTCCAGCTTCTGCTTTAGGTTTTCCACAGATAGCATGTGGATGACAGCCTTCAGGGTCCTCTCCAGCATGCCCCTGGCTACTGGGGTGATGGTGGTTTCGACGGTCCTGATCTGTGGCACTAGGAACCCCAACTCCTGACACTCCTCACACCACTTCCAGTGGCAGCCAATATGCTTCCCTAGGCAATATGTGGTGTTGCAAGCGTGGGTCCAGAGCGAAGCGGTCAGCCCCCTCCCATCCAAATTCACTATCCAGTGAGCCGCTTAGGTACATGGCGATGTCTTGGCTGGAGGGAGTTCTGCCAATTCGCTTCTTTATGACGTTGTGCATGGCTTTCATTGCAATGTTCCTTACTGTGACATCAGGGCATGTCAGCAGGCGAAAGGCGTAGGTGATTACCAGTGTCGCAGGGGTCACCCATGCGGGGAATGTTGGTGCCACTCTGCCTGTGAGAGATGTAGATCATCTCATTGCAACCCTCTCGGGAAGGAACAACCAGCTCCCTCATGTTGTTGTCTGCCTTGTTGAGGGGCACCTTCACCACGGCAGATCCCCTCAGGACGAACGAGATGCGGGGGATCAGGAAGGTGTTTAGAGCATCGATCTTTTGCCACAGGGCCAACAGTAAGGCTTTGACCTTGGCGGCATCCTGAAGGATCTCCTGGATGGTGTCCACAAATTAGGCCAACAAGCAAAGAACAATATCCTAGCCCAGGGGGTTCTAAATCTTTTCTTATTTCACACCACCTTTTGAAATACTCAAAAAACAAAAAACAAAACAAAAAGAATCCAAACCCGCTGGGACTCTTATTTCCATACAGCTATACATTTCAAAATCAGCAAAGCCAAGGCATCAAGACCTATTACGTCAGAGGGGAGATTTGCCCCTTTGCAGGGCAACTCACATCCTTGTGTTTTTCCTCTCCCCTAGGCTCTGAATGTTTATTTTTTCCACTATTTCATGGGACTGTCTAGCAATGATGTGATAGTAGCAGAAATTAGAAAGAATGAAAAGAAAATGAGTAGCCAGAGTCATGGTTTGCTTATTCAAGGAGTGGCATTTAGGGGGTAACACTTAGGAGCTGATTCTCAACTGGTGTAAATTTGGTCATAGTTCCATTGGCGTCAGCTGAACTCTGACGATTTACACCAGATCTGAGGATCTGCCCCTCTGAGATCAGAGTGCTTGAGCTCATAGACTTTAAGGTCAAAGGGACCATCATTTATCATCTGACCTCATGAGCTTAGTAGAACCTCATGCTATTCATATTGCTATGTCCCTGTCTGATTAAGCCACCAGCCTGACAAGTAACAACCAGTCTGTCTCATATACGATCTCTATGAATAGCACATGCTCACTTTCCAGAGCACCAGGGATACTGTCTGCCTGTGTGTAACTGAGTGCCAATACTTTGCTTATTGAAAACACTGAACATTTCCCACTTCAGAAGGTAATCATTTGCACTCTGCAAACACCACATGAAGAAGTCATCACAGCACCCATGGGGATCTGTGACTCACAGCTATGCAACTTCGGCCTGTGGTGGTAGGCAGAATGTGATTACCCCACCCAGAACAAAGCCCAGACACTGGGCACATGTTCCTAGTTCTATGGAAAATGTAATAGCTCAATAATGAGCACAAGTGGCCAGGACCTGTTTTATATCTCATGCAAAGGACAAGTTCTTCAGTGTCACCTGACACTATGGTTCAATAATGGTTCAATGCAGACTTCTAGAGAGAAGAGCACCAACTGCTGAATCCTCATCACCACTTTCTGCAGCATAGGGGTTTTCATTAGAAAGCTTCCAGCCCAACTCATGAACTCCCAAGATCACAGCCCAAGAGTGCAAGACTACAGGTATCATAGTTCAGCATATTCTGTAAGGGAAGGGGAAGTACTTGAAATTCAACTTACGCTATTGTACTAGCAACACACACTATTTTCAGAACAACCAGGTCTATTGTTATATTGTTTATTTTTATTCTTTAAAAAATTGTATTTGTGCTGAAAGAATGGTGATCAGGGAACTATATACATTGAAGAAATTAAATTAAAAATGTGTATACAATGGGAAATTATACCATGAGAAACTGTAAGCTGGAAACTGATTAGATGGTCTAGGGAGTAGCGCACTGAACTGGGAAACTACCTAGTTCTACAGATGATCTGATCTGTGACCTTCATTCAGTTACTTCATCCATCTGTGCCCCTCTTTCCTCATCCTACCCTCTATCCATCTTTTCTCTTTAGACTATAAATTCTGGGGGGCAGGGACTGTCTCTCATAAGGTGTATGTACTGTGTCTAACACAATGAGTCCTTGAGCTCGGTTGGGACCTGTACATTTTTAATTGCTTATAACTTTGTCAAACTTTAACCATTCGGGCTGAAATTTTACATGCTGGGTGTCTGCTTTCGGAACCATTTCAGCCAAAAACCAGTCCAGCTCTTTCCAAGAACAAGGCTAGTGAAAATACATTGTTTTGTTCATGTTACTGCTCGAGCAGCCACCTTCTTTGGAGTGGGAACTTGAAATTTGGCAAGGAGGTGGCCTTTGTGTCAGGGATGTGAGTTTTGCCACCCCTGTGCTGAGACCACAACCTATCATGCTGACCAGCATGGGCTCATTGTTTCCTTGTACTCCCCCATTTGTCTGTCTCAATCCATTTGTTGTCTCTTATAAATTGTAAGCTCTCTGGGGCAAGGACTCTTTTTGTTCTGTTTGTACAGCACCTAGCACAATGGGATCCTGGTCCATGAGGGGGGCTCCTAGGTGCTATGATAATACAAATAATAAATAACTACACCCACAATTTAGGAAATGCCAGAATTAATGTTGCTTTTGCAACCTTTATTCATCCCTCTGGTACCTGTATGTTATGATACAGTCTTTAATTACATGATCACATACTTCTTTTTCCACAGGCCCCCACCTCATGGAAATAAAAGAAATTAAAGTTTTAAGATATACAATGTAACTATGTATATATTTATTTTAAAAAGATTCTCTAATTTAGACCAGGCTCAGCACAAAAGTGGCCCTAAAATCAGGGAGCCCCTGCCAATTCCCTTGCATCCCTGGCACTCTGGGTGATCAGACACCTACTGTTGCCCTTATGTCAGTATATGGCAGTGAAACTGAGGAAAACAATCTTTTGTACTAGGGAAGCTTATATCAGAAGGTCTCTTCATGTAATCTTTACTCTTGTGGTAAATTCTGTTAGGTGTAAAAACAAAACAACAACAAAAACTACCTCTTACACATATATGGAATATAAAATACAAGAAATGAAAAACTTCCACTAGCAATTCAGAAAGGCC
Source organism: Mesoclemmys tuberculata (assembly GCA_007922155.1). NCBI lineage: Eukaryota > Metazoa > Chordata > Testudines > Chelidae > Mesoclemmys > Mesoclemmys tuberculata. The sequence continues at coordinate 11,153,485 of ML675721.1, read as the reverse complement.
TGATTCTGATCTCAGTTACATGGGTGTAAATCAGAAGTAAAGCCCCTAAAGCAAGCAGAATAATCTTACAGGCATTGTGGTAAACTTTTGGGGCTTGATTCTGATCTTAAACCTGTGTAACTCTGCTTACTTTAATGGAGCTCTTCTGATTTGCATCAATATAACTGAGATCAGAATCAAGCCCCATATGTCTAAAAATGCCGGTAAGATTAAACACTCAGAAACATTAATATAAGTTTCTGTTTATAGTCTGTTTGTTTGGGCTGTCCAGTCTTTCCACAACATCTGGATCTTACAATTGTGCTACTGTATGCATTTCTTAATCTTGTAAAGAAGCACATGATCTGAACAAATATTCTCAAAGCTTTTTTTTCCTGAGGCACGGATTGGAATCTTCTATGAACTGCAAATAGTTTGTACAAACACTGTACTTGAGCACCCCAAGGCTGAAAGATTGATCAATGATCATGAACACTACACTCAGATCTAATACAGTGAAAAGAGAGAGCAAAGGGCTCTCAGGTAAGGGGACAAGAGACAACAGAGCACAGGCGTGTGGAGATCTTGTGTGAAAATGAGTAGGGGTGATTGTAACATGAGGCAAGGAATGAAGCAGAAAAGTGAGACAGGAGGTATTCAGCAGCTTGCAAGAGCAAGCCCTGATCAAGTTCCTGTTGCTGAGCATGAATTCTTATGTGCAGCTGGGTGGAACAATAGAGAAAAAGGAAGCTCATCTTTTAAAAACTTCTTACCATCTAATCCTATGAGGTATGGTTCCTTTCAGTACCACATAGAAAAATCAACTGCTGCCACTATTTAAAAGACAAGCTGAGGGCTGACTCTGCAAACACTTACTTATATAAATAGTTCTTACTCATATGAAAGATCCCATTGATATGAACAGGAGTATTTGGGGGAGTAAGTGAGGGCTGCTGAGTGAAGCCCCAATTCCCCGCTCACAAAAAAAGGTAAACAAAACCTCTCCAATCAACTTCCAATACTGCTCTGCAATCTTTAGCTACTTCTCTTCCTAACCAAGTTTTAACTCTCAGAACAAGCCTTCATCATAGAGGGAACATTCTAATGAACAACCAGGATACTTGACCTCTTTTCAATCTCTCTGGGTCCAGACCTGCAAGCCCTCTGATTATGGAATTTCAATGGATTTAAATCAAGAATTTTATTGAAGGAATGCCTCGGTATCAGGTCTAAACTCCTTGCTCTTAACCCCAAAGCTACCAATCTCCATCTCCAGAGACCTTTATTTTCTTTCTTTCAAACCTATTCTCTTTCCTATCCTGGGTCAGCTACATCTTTTTAAGCTTCAATTAGGAATTTATTCAATTTGGCCAACACACTTTCTCAATGGCCCAGATTCTGAGTTCCTTACTCAGGCACAACTCAGGTTGACAGACTGACTTTAAGGATGGGCTTCCCCCCAGAATGGAGCCCCCGATGACACTATGCCTTATGAAACATCCAAAAGAGAGCCAGATGTATTTGACTTGAGACAGGTGGCAAAAAGGGAGATAAGAAAGAGGAAATGAGTTGGGGGGATAGGGAGAATTAATGGAAATGATTTAGTGATTTCATGTCTTGGGTTATCAATATCTCATTTTCAAGGGATCTTTGGATGCCTTAAAAGCATTGACCCTGTTGGCCAAATCATGACTTTGGGTCTGGGGTCTATCAGGGTCCCCTGTGGGTTTCAGGGACAGGGCATAGAGCAGGGGTGACCCAACTTACTGACCCCTCGAGTACTTTAACTGTGAAAGCTGCATGCAGCTCATGAGCCACCATTTGACCACCCCTAGCATAGAGGCACGGGAAGAAAACTCTCAGAAGTGCTTTCATTTCTAGGGCTGGGGTTACACTGACAGCAGCAAATTTGCCGCCATCTGATCGATTGCTCTGGATTGACTGAGCGGTCTGTGCAGACCCGCTCAGTCGCTCCAGCAATCGATGCAGGAAAACCACACCGGTAAGTGACGCAGCGCAGTGCGGACAGCACGTGGACCAGACGCAGTGAAATCAACGGAAGATACGCAAGTGATTTACATCACTTGCGTATCTCCCGTCGCCTGCCGCCAAATCCGGAAGGTAAGTGTAGACCAGGCCTAAACTGTGACAAGTGCTAAGGGCCTCATGTGACAGATACTTCAATCACATGCAATATCTTTGGAGGTCATGTTATATTAAGTTTATGAATTGTTTATGTATTGCTGTGAGTGAGGAACTGTATGCAACTCTGGGATGGAGAAGGTCACCACAGTGATTAAGGTGAGCCACTCAGGATGCAAACACCTCCTGAGAAGAACCACCCCCTGAAGAAGTTTGAATATGCTGGTTCCAACTAGGTTTTCCAGACACCAACAAAGAAAGGACTTTTGGCATAAAAAGGCTGAGTTTAAACTGACACAGGGCCTTCTTTCTGATCCAGCAGATAGACTTCTTCCCAATGGGGGCTCCAACCCATATAGAAGGGTTGGAAATACTTTGTCCTGCTAGGTCCTCATGAGTGACTCCTAGTATGTTTAGTGTGTGTTAAAACCTGTTTATTGTTTTTATTATGTTTTCTCTATAATGCTTTTACCTTATGAATAAATGTGCTTGCTTAGAAAGAGCTGTATGGTAACTTGCCACTGCTGGCAATACATTTCTCATAGCCCTCAGAGATAGAAAGCAACACACAGACACTGGCCTTTAGGGTGACTGGCTTGCTGGGTGTAAGACAGTGTAAGACAGGGAGCTGTACAACCTTAAAACCACAGAGTGATAACATCTAGGAGCCAGAAACCTTGAGTGAGTGTCCTTCAGGGACCATAAAGGAGGAATATAGGTGCAGTTACCGTGAAACTATAACACCTTGCACCATGTAAAACACTAACCAATCAGAATAGTAATATTTCATGAGCTTTGCACAGGTGTGACTACACAAGGCACAAAGCACCAGAAACTCAAGCCCTAGAAAGGTAGAGTGAGTGTTTACTACATGCAGTTGAAATAATGTTTGGACAATAATGGGTTTAATAATGGGTTTAAACACTAAACACTTTGGGCAAGGATTTCACTGTTTATATGTCTGTACAGCACCTACCACAAAGGGGCTAGTAGGGACTACCACAATATAAATATGAAACAAATATAATATCCTTTTTTTCTGATCCTGCCTTGTTTCTCTTTCTTTCCCCCAACCATTGAATTATGGTAGACTCTACATCCATGACTCTTGGAAGTCACTTACCTTTCTCAGAGGCCAAGGAAAAATGAAAGGAAAGGATAGATATTTTATTACAGAATGAAAAAAAAAATTTAGGCTTGTAGTAATACATCCCAATTGAACCCTTTAGCTTGAACAGTGAATGCGCATGGTTTTAGTGGAGAGTTCCTTGGTTCAATCCCTACTAACCACCAATGGTGAGCAGTTATACTTACCATCTAAGCTGGAGGTTCCATATAAAAAAATGTTAAGGCTGCAAAATGAAGCACTCAGCAGGCAGGAAATGCCACCTAAAAGTACTCCGATTCAGCTTCTTCAAGTGCCTGTTTCCAGTGTCCCATTGTGATAGTTTAGGAGGCTCTTGATCTTTACCCCCAGTATGCTCCTGGTTGCAAACAGCAATGTGTCTTTGGTGAGTGAACCTTGGCTCTGGAAATCTTCTCCCTCTTGCAGTCCACTGACACTGCAGTTTGGGAACCTGGGGATTTGATGCAGAACACATACTGTCCTTTTTTTAATTCAGGATGTTGTTTTTTTTGTTTTAAGGGGGGGACAGAGATATAGTGCCTGTTGCTTCTTTTTTACTTGGGCAGCTAGTCAAAGTTTGGGCCTCTGGGATGTCCCAGTTGGGAGCAGAAATTGGTGATATGTAGTTTTTTGAAGCAGTTTTGTTTATTTACAAAGAACACGCAAATTCCTGTGTCTCTGAAGGAATCAAATAGCAGGAAAATGCTTATTTGGCTCATTCAGAGCGCCAAGAACACTCTTTCCAGCCTGCACCCCTGACCCATAAACCTCTTCCCAGGTTTCTTCCAGAGTCAGACAGCGTGCTGTCTCAGTTTGTGTGTGTTCTCTCTTCCCTCTCACACACAGCTACATCAATTAACATAAAGATTACACAGCAATAATTCCTGGATGTGTTCACATACTCATTTTGTCATAGGTGGGGCTTTATCCTTACAGTTATGTTAACTGAAGGGTGCATTCACACATATCAATCTCAATGAGGTTTTAACTCAACCCAAAACAAGATTTCACCCAGCTCATAACAGACCCATTCCTGGTGCCGTTGAAATAAATGGCAAAGTTTGCACTGACTTCAGTGGAAATAGGGTTAGGTTATTACTCATCTGATGGATGTGGTATAGACAGAGATGGGTTTGACCAATGCCAGTTGTTGGTAACAGTCTGCTTAAATGTTTGAAATATGAACCCAGATTTAATGCTGTGGACCCAATATTAATTTGTTATAAAATGCACAAATAGTAAAGAAAAAGAAAAAGAACATCTCAGTTGGACAAGATGCCATGTTCTAATCTTATGAAAATGTAAATGCTACCCCATTGATATTTTCCACTGAAAGCCACCATGCTAACATTTTGTAAGCTATTCTATTAGCCTGGGGCAAATTGTGTGTGTGTGAGTTTATGAATCTCTGAAAAGCAGTTTGATAAGAAATACAGAAACCCGGTTTTGTAGATACCTCTGAGGGTTTCTCTAATCCATTTTCAATCAAGAAAGAATGGAATGCATCCTAAATGTATGATAGTGCTTAATGCTCTAACTCGGTCTGTATGTGTCTACAAGGAAATAATCCTTCAGATAAATTGTGGAAACCACTCCAATAATATTGGAAAATTGGAAAATATACCTCTGAAAAGGGGAACTGTACATTTGTTTTTGAATATTAATATGTGGTGGACAAGTCTGGTCTGCTAAATGTGTAATCAGAGATTTCACTCAGCTTAATAAAATCATTAGAAATAACATGTTTTGGGTGCTGTAACATGCTCACTCTGGAATATAGTAACAATTAAATAGAGAGCTCTGACGACTATATCACTGTACCACTATGAACCAAATCCCACTGTTGTAATGATTATTGTATAGCTGTGATGTTTACATGGCAAGGATTTGTCAAAACTCCCTAAATAGAGAGAGAAAAAAAAGGTGGTGGAACTCTAATGGGACTCAAGAAGGAGACTTAGGAAACACCTGGGCTGTTCCCTTCACTTTGCCAAGGGGAGTGGTAACAGCCCTATCCTGCTCCATTCAAGTCAATAGCCAAAAATTCCATTAACTGCTACCAGAGCAGGATGGGCCCTAAACCCGGGATTTCCCTGGAGCAGCCAGAGGTAATAATTGTTGCTCTCTCAGAGGTGAGTGAAGAAATGGAGAGAGTTACAGGTTACTCCAGCAGAGACTCCATCCCTCCAACAGAGAGAAACATCCCAGTGACCTACAGAGATTTCTGATGAGGAGTAAATCCCAACAGGAACGCACAGTAAATCCTCTCACAGAGGAAATAAATCACTTCTGGGAACTAAGGGCTCCCTTCAACAGGTGGCAAAGCTATAAAGCTGGCTCCACATGCTGCAGCCGTTTTTCTTCCTTTCTTTTTCTTCTTTCTGTGGCTGTATTGCCCAGCTTCTCCCTATTTCCCTTTAAGCTGCTGTCAGGTATTGGGAGGAGGCATTGGTGGGGGAGGAGATGGCTGGAGGGTTCCACCACAGGCTCACGCAATGCAAACTCTGCACGCAACTGGGAGGCGACAGGCAGAGGAGGGGAAACTTTCCAACTTCATAAACCATGAAGATGAATTTTTTTCCTCCTGCCACGGCACTCCGCGATCCCACAGCCCCGCCAGCCGTTCGAGTGGGTTTTCCGGGAGCTGCTCTGCTAGACTTGCACCAAAAGGCAAGCAAACCTCCAAAGCTCAGCCAGTTCAGATGGGTTGGAGCCAAAGGCAATTGACAAAGAGCAGAATCCCGTAGGGAAGAGCTGGGCGGCTGAGATTTGTCAATACCAGGCACTTCGAGAAGGGCTAACACCGGGCTGGAGGCTGCAGCTGATGGTGGATTTGAAGCCACGAGAACCAGTGCCAGGCGCCCAGCCGAGTCTAGCCGGGCTCCAGCTAAACTCAAAGGGACTGCACTGTCCTGTAAGCCGTTCCCACTCATTTTCTCCAGCAGGCTCCATCCCCCGGGCTCAGTGCGGGTGTCATCCTCTTACACGACAGGGGTGGGGGAAATCACACGTTGTATTAGTGTGTCTGAACGAAGCAGACTGTTGAGGTGCGAGCTCTGAAGGGTTAAAAGGCTTGGGAAGGTTATAACAACGCGCTATGTGGGATCGGGTGCACTTGGCATTTGTCTGCACATGACCTGCCAAGCTCCGGGTGACAAGAACCTAGACTTCTAATGAGTTTCCCACAGGCTGGGATCTGAACCGCATTGCTGCTGCGTGCTGGATTCTTCGGCTGGGGCTGCCCAATTGCACAGACCACAGCTGCTGCGGGCGGCCCCGGATCCTCCCACTTTAGCCCCGAAATCTCGGATGGAAGCATTTTTCAACAGGTCAGTTTTATTAGAGATTTTTTTTAAAAGCTGCCTCCCCCCCACGCTCAAATTAAAAGCTCAAACGTAAAGCACGTTTAGATGGTTGTCTAAGAGCTACTCGTTACCGCGTTGCTCGTGGCTGTGCGGGTGTCAATTCTCTTGGTGTCACTAACACACCGGGGCTGTGCCCTTCTTCCTTAACCGCGGCTTGCACGGGGCTGTTCCCGGTTCGTGCCGACTGCTGATTAAAATCCCGAGGGGGGGATCGTGTCCCGACTGACCCGGCCTCTCGCTGTTTCCTTCCCAACGTGCGGGCGCGCGTATGCCGCGGTATCCACAGGCGGGCGGGGACAGGGCTGGGATCGGCCGCCCGACCCGTGCCAGGAGCTTCTCGCAGCTCCCGCGCCGCGCTCGCCCCTTAGAGCGGGGCAGCCGCCTCCTGCCGTGGGACTGGGCGTCCCGCGAGGCAAACGTCCGCTGGCGGCGAGGGCGACCCCCCGCAACTAGCGACGCATCCCCCCGCGCGCCTTTGGCGGCACGGCAGGTGCGGCCACATTAACCCTCTCTGCAGAGCCGCCGCCTCTGCCCCGCCTGATCTCTCCTTCTCCCCGCAGCGCGGCCCCCCGGCGGCTGGGAGAGGCGCTCTCCAGCATCCCGCCGCTGCAGCGCGCCCTACTGCTGCTCCTCGCCCTGCTCGCCGCCATCCAGCTGGCCACGCTCCTCCGGCGGCGGCGGCGGCGGCGCCTGGAGCCGCCGGGCCCGTTCCCGTGGCCCCTGATCGGCAACGCGGCTCAGCTGGGCAGCTCCCCGCACCTCACCTTCGCGCGCCTGGCCCGCACCTACGGCGACGTCTTCCAGCTGCGCCTGGGCAGCCGGCCCGTGGTGGTGCTGAACGGCGAGCGCGCCATCCGCCAGGCGCTCGTCCGCCAGGGCGCCGCCTTCGCCGGCCGGCCGCGCTTCCCCTCCTTCCAGCTGGTGGCCGGCGGCCGCAGCCTGGCCTTCGGGGGCTACTCGGAGCTGTGGCAGCTGCAGCGGCGGCTGGCGCACTCCACGGTGCGGGCCTTCTCCACCGGCGGGCCGGCGCCGCGCCGCCTGCTGGCCCAGCACGTGCTGGGCGAGGCGCGGGCGCTGGTGCGGCTGCTGGTGCGGGGCAGCGCGGGCGGCGCCTTCGTGGAGCCCTCGCGGAGCCTGGTGGTGGCCGTGGCCAACGTGATGAGCGCCCTGTGCTTCGGCCGCCGCTACAGCCACGGCGACGGCGAGTTCCTGCGGCTGCTGGGCAGGAACGAGCAGTTCGGCCGCGCCGTGGGGGCCGGCAGCCTGGTGGACGCGCTGCCCTGGCTCCAGCGCTTCCCCAACCCGGTGCGCGCCGCCTACCGCGCCTTCCACCAGCTCAACCGCGACTTCTACGGCTTCGTGCGCCGCAAGTTCCTGCAGCGCCGCGGCCGCGCCCGGGCCGCCCCCCGCGACATGCTGGACGCCTTCATCCGCCTCCAGCGGGAGCAGCCCCGGCTGCCGCTGGAGCACGTGCCGGCCACCGTCACCGACATCTTCGGGGCCAGCCAGGACACCCTCTCCACCGCCCTGCAGTGGCTCCTCATCTTCCTCATCCGGTGGGTGCGCCGGGGCCGGGGGGAGCGGGGCGCACAGGCTGGGCCAGAAGCGCCCCGGGGTGGGCGCTGGGGAACCGCCCAGGGAGACCAGCTAGCACTGGGGAAAATTGGGGGGTGATATGAGACGAAGAAACCCCTCAGAGCGGGACAGCGGGTCACCCCGAACCACCCTGGCGGGGTAAGGCCCCCACCTGCGGGTC
>ML675721.1:11037714-11145107 GCA_007922155.1 Mesoclemmys tuberculata | reverse complement strand
TGGGAGAAGGGGGAGGTTGTGGGGATAAATACGTTAAAAAGAGTGTGACGAGTGCTCTGTAAGAAACAGCCCTCACGCTCCCCCTGCATGATCCTAGCTCTTCTTACCTACCCCAAACAGGGATTAATCTAGAACAGGTGTCCCCAAACTGGAGGCACAGTGGGGCCCAGGACAGCCACTGAGCCCTGCTCTGCCTATGGCCCTGCTCCTGGCTATGGCTCAGCTCCTGCTCTACAGGGGCATAGACACATATTATTGGGGGGAGGGGGGTGCAAGAGAAAAATTTGGGGAGCACTGATCTAGAATCCCTCTTCATGCATGCTGCTGCACCCTCTTCACTACTGCTGCTACACCATCTTGACGGAAGCTGTCTTTTTCCAGCAGGACCCCCTCCCTACCATGCCTGGCTTTCTTGGGAGAGCAGAATGTGACAGTCTTGTCACAACTTTATTAAAAAATAAATCCTCTTAGGGCAACATAGCAGTGACCCCCTGTTCCAGGCAAGAGGTTCCAGCAAGGCTTAAAATAATTTACATATATAGAGCCTGATTCTGATCTCTCTTGAAGATTAAGATAAGAATCAGGCCCACTGGGCTTTTTGTTGCCTTGAGCAAGGGTGGGTTTAATATCAGTTTCTGAGACCCAGGTATAGCTACATCTTGCTAGGTTAAGTCTAAGACTAAAGAATAAAGTTTCCCCTTGCCAGTCAAAATTTCAGTGTTCTGGGAAAATATACCCTACCAGTTTCATCCAACCCCCTCCTCCTCCACAACAACCCAGTTTTCTTCCCTCCCCAGCTGTGCTTCTGAAATAGGACAGTGAGGTTGTGTCACTGATCAAATAGCAAGTCTATTGACCTCCTACCCCCACAGCTGCTTTCCCCACTTCAGTTCCTCAAACCCAATTAGATGCAGCTGTTGGAAAGGGTCCATATATAAAAGCCAACTAAAATAAACACTGCTTATAAACCAATAGGTCTAGCTGTCCAGAACATTTTGTGTGACATAAGACAGACAAGTTGGAGCAAATCCAGCAACCAAAATCTAATGTATTAAATACGCTCCATGAACAAATTGGAGCATTATTAGAGGCGTATGCTTAGGCTGCCAGTGATGTGCAAGCACCAAAGTGAACTTGTCTGGTTATTAGCTCTTTGTTTCTAGTCGAAAGTAAACATAAGGTAACAATCCTGTATTTGTGGGCACTGAAGTACCTGGGTTGTTTATGATTAATTCACACGGAAGCTCTGGGAAAACTGCCAAAACCTAAAGATACTCTAAGAAAACCAAACCTCAATGCACTCCATGGCTCCAGTAGATATTGCATAAAGAGAGAGAGGCTGGCAAAAAGGCAACAAAACAAACTCAAAAGTAACAGATTTTACCAGGTAAAGATCAAAGAGATCATAGGAACAGGATAACATCTACTTAAGCAAGATAAAGAGTTTGTGCACTGGTTTACAAACCCTCCATTATGTTATTGCTCCTATAATGTGTGCACCTTTATTATGGTTGCATGATCAGCGAAAAACCACCTCAAAACTTTAGAACAGGTGGATCCGTTGGGCACTCTATGCATATAAATACACCCATAATATTCACCTTCTCAAAATGATTAAATTCAGCAAAAATGTTATGGTTGAAAGAGGCTTTTAAATAGCAAGAAACCAGAGTTACCTCCTTTCATTTTCTAGTGTTTTCCTTAATCATTTGTACTTTCTGTGGATATTATCTCCTTATGCCTCTCTACTCAGCTGCTGCTTAAAAACCAGACATATTTAACACCTTAAGTATAGGGGTAACATTTCCAATGTTTACATAACCTGTGTGGCATTCTAACTGGTGTTCTTTACATTTGACTTCTGTTTGCCATACAGACATACATTTCACAAAGCAATTACTCTCTATATCTGACCTCTCAGTCCTCATCCTCAAAGGAAACCTGCACAGTACTTTAAAAAGATGAGCCTCGGAGTTCAAATTCATAACTTTGCTAGACACTAAAAATCATGGTCTTAATAAAGACACAGGATTTATGGCTCATTACAACAGTCTGCAACTCACTACTCCCCTTTTTGTCCTATAACTATAGGGGTGTTAATGGTCACTTCACCTTGAATGGTCCCTTAGTTTAGCATAAGTCATCTATTTTCTATCTGTTTGATCTTTTATTTAGCTGTGACACTCTGAACACCTTTCCCAGACCTGAGGAAGAATTGTGTGTTGCTTGAAAGCTTTTCTCTCTTATCAACAGAAGTTGGTCAAATACAAGATTTTATCTCACCCACCTTTTTTCTCATTCAGACATACTGTGATAGGGGTAGAGATAGGGATATGAAGAGCCCAAATTTGATTAATTAAAAATCAAACTTAAAAAAAATTATAGATACGGTAAGACAGAGGTATGTTGCTTTTAGAGAGGGAAGAAATGAGGGTTAAAAGAAATCAAACAAGTTCAGCCTAGTTTTTCTCTCTATAAAAGAAATAAACAAGCAAAAACCTCTTAATCTCTCTTACTTTGAGATCTTTCTCAAAAGTCTGTATAATGAATTCGGAATAATTTTTATAGTGATTCTAAATACTATGCAGTACCAACAAAAAGTATGTTGATATAAGTCAGAGTAAATATCCACAAACTTAAAGATCAGAGTGCTCATGAATTTTCCAGTTTTGCTAATTTATCAGATATTTCAGTTTAAAAAAAAAAAAAAAAAAAGACTACATACAGCTCTCATCCATGTGTTCTTATATATGTTAATTCAAAACACCAATGCAAATGGATTTAAAGGTTATATAGAGAACTGGTCAAGAACCAGCATCTACATTCTATAGGACATTTCTACTTTTTTGGGTTGGGGGAGAAAAGTAATTCTGATTTAGAATGAAAAGCTGAAATTTCAGCATTTCCTACAAAAACAAAAAATAAAAAAATTCACTTAGCGTTGAAACATATCATTTAGTGTCATTTCAATTAATTTTGTTTCAACTTTTATATTGTATTAAACTATATAAAACGTGACATTAAATGTAATATATAAAAATAAAATTAATTTGTATATAGCCATCTAAATTAAATTGAAACACTATTGAAAAAAATCATTTTGACTTCTTCCCATTAAAAACTTGTCATAATCAATGTGTTTTATCTTGACAAAACTCACTGACAAAAATTGCCAGAAAATTTAAGCAGCTCTAGTAAATAGGGCTCTTTTAAAAGCAAATCCGTTGTTTGAAAATGTATTTTATATTTGTATTGATGACATATATTTTTAAATCCCAACAGATATCCAAAGGTGCAGGCTAGAATGCAAGAAGAAGTGGATAGGATTGTTGGCAGAGATCGCTTGCCCTGTGCAGATGATCAACCTCATTTGCCGTATGTTGTGGCTTTTCTTTATGAATCCATGCGTTTCAGCAGCTTTGTGCCAGTCACTATTCCGCATGCCACCACAGTTGACACTTCCATAATGGGCTACCTCATTCCCAAAGATACAGTCATATTTGTCAATCAGTGGTCAGTGAATCATGATCCTGCAAAATGGTCCAACCCAGAGGATTTCGATCCAACAAGATTCCTGGATGAAAATGGATTCATTAACAAAGATCTTACTAGCAATGTGATGATCTTTTCATTGGGTAAACGTAGATGCATTGGAGAGGAGTTATCCAAGATGCAGCTCTTTCTCTTTACCTCCATACTGGTACACCAGTGCAATTTTATTGCTAATCCAAACGAGGACTCTAAAATGGACTTTATCTATGGGTTGACCATTAAACCTAAGCCATTTACAGTTAATGTCACCCTTAGGGACACTATGGATTTGCTAGATAAAGCTGTCCAAAGACTGCAAGCAGAAAAAACAGCTAGTGAAAATAATCTATCAGCAAATTTATAAACATTGACATTTGAATAAAATATATAAGAAGGCTACCACCTCTGTCTTTGTAGACTTAAAATAAAGTAATGTGCTGTTCTGGTGAGCTCTTTATAATATACCGGGGATTGGAATTGCCCAAGCATTAAGCAAGTCGTCTTTTTTAATTCCAGAAAGAGAGAGCCAGGGAAGCCTTATAAATATATTAAATGTTGAAATACAGGCGATTTGAAAGTAAATTTATTTTTGGTGAACAGGCAAGAAGAAAACAGTTATTTTAACCCTCTGTTCATTTACTGCCTGGAGAATTTCAGCCACTCCTTGCACAACCCTTTCCATGTCTCACTGCAGCACCCTGAGCCCTAAATTGTCTTCAAAGACTGTACATCCCAGAGTGAAATCTTTTCTGGGAAGAGAGTGTTGCCTGGATTGTTGAAATCAGATTCTGCAAGTGTGCAATGCAAGGAACTGCCACGGACTTATGGTGTGTCCTGGGACATGCACTGGGAGGTGTTTCAGTGCCTTGATGATAAACTTTCAAATGAATTTTGGTAAAATGCCAAGCTAAAGTCTTGCCTTTAACATTCCAAAGTATTTAAAGTATGACTTAAAAAACCAGACTTGTTTATAAGCACAACAGAAATTTTGAAATGTATTTCATAATCTATATGTGAACAAAAGGAATGTACTGAAATATTTCATTACATCTCAAGCAGAAAGATTAAAATTGGTATGTCACCAAATGGCAGATACGATGTATAATCCATTAATTTATTCATAAGCAGAAACAAAGGTACTGATCAAAGGAAAATAATAGATATTTTAATTAGCAAAACCCATTTAAGGGTGGCCTTTTTATTGATTGTTTATTTATGTTTATTTTCTCAGCTAAAAGCTCATGCCCAATCCTGCCAATCTTTGGACACATGCCAACACTTAGTCACAGGAGCAGTCCTATTAAAAATCACACAAGTTTGCAGGAGGACTTTTGTCTTAGAATTTTTGTGCTGCCAAGATCAAATGGTGTGTGCAATAGATACGGTTGTGTTCTATAATCATTCTGTTGGTGTCAGTTAAAATTGTGCCTATAATAGTTCATCATGTACTATTAATGTGATTACTTTTGATAAGGACAAGAACCTAAAATAATGGGAGTTTGGGTTACATATCCTGATAGGGCCCATAAATTGGAAATTTGAACGTTTTGTAGTCTATATTATTTCACAAAACACTTGGAAAAACTTTGAAATAAAGAGCCTTGTGATCAGCTGTTAAGGAAAGCATACATGAGAAGTATTTCAGTCTTGAACCCGCTGTGTAATGTTAATATAGGATAATACATAAAAGTGCAGACCCTACGGTAGTGTTGGGCACCTCCTGTGAGACACAAACCACACTCAACTCTAAATGAAATCCAGGTGACTTAAGGGCATTCAGCACACTGCTTGAGGTGCATAGGCCATTGCAAAGACAGACCCTAGCGGAATATGGGCCTTGTGCTATAAACATGAACTCCATGGGACTACTTGACAGAGTAAGGACTGTTCACACAAATAAGGATTTGAAGGACTGAACCCTATAATATACATAGAGATCACAATCCTTTCCCTATTGATAGCAATGGCAAAACTCACATCGGTGTTGGATGGGAGCAGCATCGAATGCCCGATCCCAGTCCCACTGAAGTATGTAGGAGTTTTGCCATTATCTTCAAAGGAATCTGTACCAGGATCTTAAAGCATTGCCCCTAAACCCAGGTGGTAGTGTCATACCTGACTCAGTTATTTAAAATCTCTCATTTTGTATGGAATGTATGTCCATGTTTTTCAAAACTAAGCATTACAATCAAAAGCTTTTATACATCTAAAAGGGGTATCCCTCAGGTATTTTGTGGATTACATAAAATCTTTGATATCCCAGAACTTAGCTTATATCTGTGAAATGTTGTATAACCTACTTAACATATTCATACTCAGATCTACATTAGATCAAATGCTAGCAACACATTTTTCACTTATACTTTTAAAATATGTGCATAAAAACGCTGTAACCTTCAACAGGATACTTATTCTAATTCAAGGATCACTGTTTTGTATTTCAATAAAAATACCTTTTTTGTAATTTTGTACTCTTCCCAAAAAGCTTTAAAATACATAGCTGGCTATTCATACAGTTGAAATTGATTTGTATGGATGTCTATGATCAGGTGGTACACAGATATAAATGCTGGTCAGATATGTACATCATGCAATCTCTGTAAAATGCCAAGTTTATAAATACCCATATGGAATTATGCAGTTCTTAAATAGCTAATCTTTGTGGTCATTTTTAAGATGGATCACTGTATTACCAAAATATTAAATAAAAATAATTCTTACACTGCATCTGTTTGGTGTATACTTCATTTTTTGGGATTCGGATAAACAAAGCCATCATTTCTATCACATGTTTAACCTGGGAAAAGTCAAGTGATGGTGTCAGGGTTATAGTCAGGCCAAAAAACTGCTTTGTCCATGCTAGACTGCAGTGGACCTAAACATTTTCCCATGAGATTAAGGAGTCAATTTTGGCTATTACTCTTCACATCTTCTTGCATTCTTTCCTCTTTTCCTGTCTTTTCCCCCTCGTCCCATACTTGGGTCCCCATTCCACCTCTTGGTCTTCCCAGATCTTCCCCCTCATGACTGCTGTCTTTTCTCCCCCCAATTTCTTTATGTCAAGAACATTCCCTGTTAACTCTGCCACAATCTCTCAATGCCATCTCCCCTTTCCTGATCTCACACCTCCTGTTCACCTTTCCCAAATCTCGGTCACATCACTCTGTGTCCCTCCTTCTCTGGTTCCACCACTGATCGCTTTTTCCTGTCTCCTCTCTCCTTCTCAAGTATCCCCTGGTCCCATGTCTTTCAGCTAACCAACTCAAGTACTGTCTGTGCTTCATGGCATAATATACTGTCTGGCCAGCTGTCCACAGCTGGAATTCAGACTCTCTCTTTGGGTTAGCTGGCACATTTTTACTCTTCATTGTGATCTCTTCAATGCTAACAGACCCTCTTGTGCTGACACAGCTGGGGCAACTTGGTTTGAGGGTTTATACCAGGACACCAGCAACTGCCTGCTGCTGCCAGTTCTCAGCTAGCCTGAGGAAAGATGAGAGAAGTAGAATTTACAGCTGCAATTTAAAACTGTTGAGCACGCAACAAGAAGCTTCTAAATCATGCCATCTTAGGCCAGTCACAGCTTAAGGAAATGTGGTCATGCAAAGTACTAATATTTCTGTTTAACTCCACTGTATTCCAGTTTTAAAATGATGCTGTCTGTAGCAATGATTCTAGATCAGGCAAGAGCGTATCCAACAGAAGACATGTCTCACTCCCATAAGATTCCCTAGTGGCATATATCATTACCTCCCTAACCTGTGACTGGCTGGCACTATGGTAACAAGAGAAAAATAGGTGCTGCTCCTAGGAAGTTGCATATCATGATACAAACAAGTAGAAAAGCGAGTTAAAGTTAAATCATTACAGAAATACTTTATTCAAATCCACTTTTTTAAAATCCTCTCGATGTGTTGTAATAATTGGGACCTAGCAGGTCTACCCCAATTGTGATCTCAGCTGTTGGAACCTTTTACAAACCCATTTCCCAATCCCGTATAACAATAAGTGTGGATGGGGAAAGGTACAAAAGGCAGAGAAACTGGATTAGTCATAACAAAAAGCCCTCCTCATACTCTCAACACAGTCCTTGGATTGTATGTCTGGTAAATAAGAGAATGAAAGTAGAAATGAATGGATCAAAATGGGTTTATTGGAAACAAGGTCTATGGTGGACAAAATAACGAGAAGATGGGTGTATGACCGATGCTTTGGAAACAGAATATTCAAAGACTATTGTATTAACATTATATGTATCTTTAGGGCTTTTCTAAGCATGCAAGAAATAAAGACACTGGGGGAGAGGCGGTAATTAAGACAAATCTCCGGTGCTGAAATAATATAGGCAGAGAATCAAAGTACTTTAAAACCTGCCAGGGTCTTCTTGTGGAGGATGGGTTACCACCTGGTAAGTCAGGCATGCATATAAGCTGTTGATTGTTTTAAAGATAAATTTTCTCTTTAATGCTTTTGTTCTGAATCAAGAATACATGGCTTTCTGAAAGCTGGCTTCTCACTGAATAACATTTTCATTGCCCCTGACAGAACAGGACTGCAGGTGCTGAACTGAAGTCAGATTTGCTCAGGAGACCACAGTGAACTGCAGGAGTCTGCTACCTAAAAGCCCAGTTAGGAAGGGAGAATGGTGGCATTTTGTCCTGAGAAAGGTGACATCTAGAGAGACCAAAAGGGGAACCTTCGAGGTGACCCCAAAGGGCTCAGGTGCAATTAAATCAGGAACTGTGATGGGCAAGACAGCCCTGACATCTGTTTTTGGGGGCCATCTGTGTTTGGGAGAGATGTGGGGAAATAGAATTGGGATTGCATTCTTGGGGAATTTCAGGAGAAAGGCTGAAAGGCCCCCCACTTTGCTCCTGATACTATACTTTGTTCATGAGTCTGAAGGGTCATCATGATACCCAGACCGCAATGCACCAGTAAGGACTTCTGACCATCACACCTGAACAAGGGAGGATTTTAGCCATATATATGGTCCTCTCTTCCCTCTTATGTTCCTTTCTGTCCGTCACTGTATCCTCTCCCTTCCCACTCTCTAGGCTTTTCACCTGATCCTGAGACCAGCTGTACCTCCGAGCACCAGCATAATGAGATGAGATGGCCTATCTACTTCTGCTCAGCCTGAGGAAGACCGGTGAAAGAAAGGGCTCTGACCAGACCAGCCAGATGACATCCTAGACTACAGGAATGAGCCAGAGCCCAGAGCAACAGCTACCATAGCTGCCCTCACTTAACTGTCTAGTCACCTTGTACTTCAAAAACACCAACAAAAGCTGAATTTTCCCTACATTTATTATCCTCTTTTTTTCCCCCTTTGTGTGTATTTTGTCAAAGCAAGAAAAATCATCATCATTCACAAATCTGATTTAACAGCAGAACTAATCTTTTCTTCCCCACTATGAAGGAATGCTAGAGAAATAAAAGCCTAAACCAGTGGTTTTCAACCTGTGATCCATGGACCACAGGGGTTCCATAGACCATTTCTAAGATTTCCAAAGGGATCCGTACCTCCATTCAAATTTTTGTAGGGGTCCGCAAATAAAAAAAGGTTGAAAACTACTGGACTAAACAATAGCCTCTCTCTGAAGAAGGGACTTCGGTAAGTTTTGATTTTGCTTGTTCAGCATAACCACAATTTTAAAATGCTTTGTATTTCATCTTGATTCTTTTTCTGCTTTTTCCAAATATTGGCATAAATTTATTACTGTGTTTGCTATGGGGCTAAGCAGGCCCAGGCCAATGTAATAAAATCCCCAACCGTGTGTGATTATTTAGCATTGAATAATGGCAAGGTCTCATAACACCTTTGATTTTCATGGCCCTTTCATTCTATCAAAATTAACACAAAAGGTGCCAAGGGCCCAGTGACTTCACAGAACAAAGGACGTCAGCCTTCAGCACGTTAATCCCCTTCTCATCGGAAATGTTATCGCTTTCTTTTCTTTTTCTTGGTCAGCTCCCGAAAGCACTGATTCGGCTTTCTATTCAGGTTGGGAAATCAGTTAATCAAGGATTGGAAGATACAGAGAGCGCACAAGGTTGCCATGGATATCCAGGAAAATCAGTAGCACCTGAACTGTGTCAACATACAAGCACGAGAGGGAGTCATGTAAACTGAAGCGGTAAATACAGCAAAGACTAGAGACACATACAAAGCAAGGGCAGAGTCATGTTTCCATTAAAGCCAAAAACCAAAACTTCCATTGAGTACAATGAGAGCAAGTTTAGAGTTATGACAAAAACATATGACAAAACGTTAAGAACCAATTCTTTGGTGGAAAATGATTTTCAGTGGCTAGTGGGAACCAGGGTTAGCAGGGTCTGGGGAACAATTCACCATCAGTAGAAGGAGAAGGGAATGGGGCCATCAGGCCAGAACACGGGGAAGCTATGAAGAGGAAAGACAGCTCATAGACAACTATGAAGACAGACCTGAGAAGATTAACAACCCAGACCTGGCTGAGCGAGACTTACAGAATCAATGGGGACTGTCCAGGCAGAGCAAAACATGGTTGCTTACCAGTATCTGTTGTTCTTCGAGATGTGTTGCTCATATCCATTTCACTAGGTGAGTGCACACCCTTGTGCACGGTTCCTGTACTTTTTTCCCTTAGCAGTCTCTGTAGGGCTGGCTCTGGCACCCTCTGGAGTGCCACGCTCATGCCACGGTACATAGGGTGCTGTTGGCCCCACAGGCCCTCAGTCCTTTCTTTCTGCCAACTCCGATAGCGGGGACGGAGGATGGCTGTGGAATGGATATGAGCAACACATCTCGAAGAACAACAGTTACTGGTAAGTAACCATGTTTTCTCCTTCGAGTGATTGCTCATGTCCATTCCACTAGGTGATTAAAAAGTCGTACCTTGGAGGTGGGTAGGTGTCACCGGTGAGCTGCCCTCAGCACGGCTCTGCCGACTCGCGCATCCTTCCTAGCCTGCTGGACGATGGCATAGTGTGAATCAAAGGTGTGCACCGACAACCAGGTGGCAGCTTTGCAGATGTTGTGGAGGGGGACCCTTTCTAGGAAGGCCGACGACGAGGCCTGGGCCCTCATTGAGTGCGCTGTCACGATCCCGGGGAGCTGGACGCCTGCTAGTTCATAGCAGCATGTCACCGACTGTCCTTGTTGGCTGGTTGGCCGTGGCCCTCCCTCGGGTCCCAACTCCGGGGGAGGCCACAGCGCCTTCTTATTTGGCTAGGGGAATTAGCAGTTGTACGTCTGGCCCTCAGGCAGGGCGGGCAAGCATGCAGTCTGTTTGCCCCGGCCCTCAGGCAGGGCGGGCAAGCGAGCAGTCTTGTTTCAGAGTCTAGGGTGCGGGAGGGTTCACCGGATTCTCAAGCGGTAGGGAAAGGGGGGAGGGGGACGCAGGCCCACCCGACTCCACTGCGTCCCAGCCCAGGGCCCTATCGGCAGCACGAGTGTCGCCACCGGTTTGGTGGGGCTCCTGCTGCAACACGCCAGCGGGGCTGAGCCCCTATTGCAGCCACTGCGTTGGGCTGCCCCTGGGCTACTTCCTCCCCGGGTTCCCCCAGGCCTGTTCCCAGTAGGCTGTAGTGATACTGGGCCCACGGCTGGCTTACCAGTCCCTCCTCGTTGAGTGGCGGCAGGTTGGGGAGTTCCTCGGCGAGGGGCAGCTCCTCGAGGTCTGGTCCAGCCTCTGGGGGGGTCAGCGGCGGGCAGCTCGTCCAGGTCTGGCCCGGCCTCCGGAGGGGCCTCCCATCAGGGTTCGTCGGGTTCCTCCAACCAGGCTTGGGGTTCGAGGGGCGCAGGCCAGTCTCTGGGGCCCATGGGCCAGTCCCAAGCACCTGACGCCGGAGGCCCTACACAGTCCGGTCCCGAGGAAGGTCAAGGGGCCGGTGGGGCTCCGACCGGGAGCGGGGGACGTTCCCTGCCTCGGCTGGGCTGCAGGGTGGAACCTCTGTCTCCCTCGGGTGGTTTCCCCTCACTGAGGCCTGGGCCCTGGCTTTTATACCGCCCCTTCCTGTAGAGACCCTGCCCCTTGGCCCTGGTTGGGCTGGCGGGCCGGCCCAATCAGGGTCTGTCTTGGTGGTTGCTGGGCAGATTGGCGAGTTGGCCCAGTCAGGGTCGGTCTTGGGGCTTCTCGGCCAATTACAGCCTGTTGCCGGGCAGATGTGTCTGGCCAGCCATCCCTTCGGCTGGTTGGCCGTGGCCCTCCCTCGGGTCCCAACTCCGGGGGAGGCCGCAGCGTCTTCTTACACAGCACTTTATGCAGGCAGTGATCCATCTGGAGATGCACTGCATGGAAACCGGGGATCCCTTCATCCTGTCCACCACGGCGACAAAGAGCTTCCGTCCTCCGGAAGGACTTCGTCCTCTCGATGTAGAGGGCCAGGGCTCTTCTCTCATCCAGGGAGTGTCATCTCCTCTCCTCCTCCAACCCGTGTGGTTTAGGAAAAAACACGGAGAGGAAAATGTCTTGATTATAATGGAACGGTGAGACCACATTGGGCAAGACGGCTGGGTGGGTTCTCAGCTGCACCTTATCCTGGAAAAACACGGCATGGGGGGCTCCGAAGTTAAAGCTCTTAGCTCAGAGACCCTCCTACCCGAGGTAATGGCCACGAGGAAGGCCACCTTCCAGGACAGGATCAGCAGGGGGCAAGTGGCCAAGGGCTCGAAGGGGGGCCCCATCAGCCTAGAGAGAATCAGATCAAGATCCCAGGGATGCACTGGGTCACAGACCTGCAGGTAAAGCCTCTCAACCCCCTTGAGGAACCCCACCGACATCGGGTGGGAGAACAGGGACCCCCCCCTAAAACGGCTGATGGAAAGCCAGGTGCACCCTAAGGGAGGCTAGCGCCAAATTCTGGAGTCTAAGCTGCAGTAAATACTCCAGGATAGCCTGTATAGGGGACATGCCTGGGGGGATGCCCCATGACTTCGCCCAGCAGGTTCCACTTGGCCCTGTATATGACCTGTGTGAGCTGGAGAAATTATGTGCACACTAGCTTCACTTGATAGCTACCAAAGGACTCTGTACATGCATTTGCTATAACTCAAACAACTTCATTATACCAAGTCATATTCTGAAGAGGGTACATATCTGAATTATAAAGCCTGTAAATAATGGCCATGTTCCTCAGTTGCCACTGAGGAACACACTGTACAACTCAAAAGGAGACATACAAAGATGGCCTTAATCTCAGTTGAAGAATTTAACTACAGTCCTGTTCAAGCCCAATCTGGGGTGCCATTTTGTGACCAATTGTGGATATCAGCCTTGTTCTGGATAGGGTCATCTGAAGGTGTTCAGACTCCATTGCTGTTTAGTCTTTGGCCTCTCTGGTGAAACTGCCAATTAGTGCCTATTTTGAACCTCTGTCCACTCTCAGCGGCATTGCACTGAAACCACCTACCAGTTCAGACAACTGACTAAACAGCAAGTGATTGGTAACAACATTCAGGCACTATTAACTTAGGTCAGATTTGAATAATCACGCTATTTAGCCTTCCTTTACGGTTTCTCCTGGACTCCAGTTTAGGACTGGTCTACACACAATTTTTGTACCTCTGTAAGAGTTTAGAAACAGATATAATCAAAGCAGTACAACCCTCTAGTATGGCTGCAGTTATTCCAGTGTAAAGATGTTTATACTTGTATAACACATATTCCTCTAGAGAAGAGACCTGTAGGAAATAAGCACCTTTAACTATTGACACACGTGTCCACAGTAGCAGGCTGCACTGGTTTAATTATATTGATTTCTAAATAAAGTTACAGCAGCACAAAGTGCGTGTAAACCAGCCTTTACTCTGTTCTTTTTCATTTTTTATGCATGCATGCGCACGCACCCACCCACCCCCCATTGGCTTCTCTTCCTTGCTTCTTCTGTTTCAAGCAGCATTAACTTGATCCTTGGGAAATCTGCCAGTGTCCTACAGGAACATACTGTTATGGGTTGGGTTATACCTTGTTATTATGGGTCGAGGATAAAATGTAAGGAAACCATTATAAACATGTGGCTGAAACAATTAGACAGCCTCCATCCCAAACACAGGTCCACATCTCCAGCCGAAACAAAGACACAGCCAAAGCCTTTCAGAACTTTGAACTATGCTCGGCTTGGCTTTGTTTGGTAAGGGTGCGTTTGAGAGAATGAGACAGAGGACAAAGACACAGAAGCAGCCAAGCAGACAGTAGCAGAAATGCTGGTGATGGGGCCAGAAAGCTAAGAGAGAGAGAGCGCAACTTGGGCACAGAGTGCTGGCTGGAAAGGCAAGTTTGGAACAGCAGCAAAGAAACTTTCTCCTGTGGTTTGATTGCAACTGTGTTCAGAGAAACAGAGCGTTACGTATATAAAGTAGTACTTGTAAATAAAAAAAGATGGCATCAAATAAATTACTTGACTGTATCCATTAATTTCTCCCCCTAACTGGAACAACCTACAACCACCCAAATCTGGCTAACGGCTTGGTCAAAAGAGATAATTCATGTTGAAGAGCTGCTTGACTCTGCTCCACTCCAACTGGACAGGTGCACAAGACCCAAAACCTGTGCTGTTCCCTGGAGGAGCATGCACTGGTGCAGGAAGAGGGGAAGACCATGTAACATAGCCACTGCTGCCCTCCTTCTGGTATGTTAGGCCACATTTCATGTGATTTTATGCATGTTTGCTCCTTCTGAGTAATGGAGGGGATCTGTTGGCCCAGAATGATCCATCACAGGTTTTTCTGCTGCTGCATTGAGCTAGCAAGTCATTCATGACTTCCACAGATGGTTCTGTTTTCTGAACTAATGAGAACCTTATGCATTGCCTACTCTCTCCTAAAAACCAATGTCAGCACAATCAAGAGAAAAATTCACCACTTGACATGGGAAACCAAGAGTTGTCTTGCCCAGAGAATCAGGATTTATACAAGATTTGTCAGGAGCAAAGGACCTAACTAATGGAGGACTGGAATCTTTAGGTGTGAACATGTATCCGTCAGTGAACGTTCCCTCATCTTTTAATCAGTTTTAGCACTATTAAAATTTTGAATGATGATGCAATTCCCCTTGGAGAAACTGAGAACTGTAGGCATTTAGCTTCACTGTCAGAGCTGTTGACATACTGACACTAAGCAGAATAGCCATTCTGTTTCAAATAAGGATTGAAACAGGGCCTTGATTACCTAGTTCTGCCTTGGCACATGAACTCAGTAATTTGGTTGAATATTTAACTGTGATGTTTCAAGGTTTACATTTTCCTTCCTGTCATTCCAAAAGAAGTTACTTTAATACTATTACCATGAACATCTGTATCTCTGTGTGTCCATGTGTAAATATGACAAACGCGTGTTGCTCTGGAATTTGTCTTTTAGCTCCTTACTACAAAGCCAAGATTTGTTTGACTGATAAACATTTGCAGGGTTTTTAAAAAAATCCTTTCCTTGCTGTATAATTTGAATTTGGGTATCCACTACATATAAGCACTTCTAAAATGAAGATCTACCTCAAATATGGGCAGGAGCAATTCAGATCAAAATGAAATAAAAATAGGAAAAATTTTATTAGAAATTAAACACTGCCTCCTTGCTCACCTCTGTTTTTGCCTTCATTGATTGCTGCTCAAGAGTAAAATTACAGGCTCACAAGAATCTTCTTAAACTATAGTAAATGAAGACTTACAAAACCACAAACTAATCTTTCTTATGTTATTTTAATTTATTCAGTACCCAGTGACATGTGTGTCAGAAAGCTAGGTCTTCTCCCAATACCCTTTCTGATTCATGTACATATTCATACATATCTGTAGATGACAAATGCAACCAATTTTATTACGTTATACTGTAGTAAATATATCTGCCATGAGAATTTTAGAAGGTTCATAAGGTAAAGCACAGTTTCACTTGTATTTAAGAGTGTGGTTTATTGTTTTACAATTTGCATTGCTAAATGTAAACATTGTAAAACTATTATATATTTCACCTGTTCATCTGAATGCAGTTGTAAACCTAGGTAGTCATGCTAGAAGCATGTCCATACTACAAAATTAAGTCGATGTAAGGCAGTTACATCAACCTAATTATTCAAGTGATACATACTACAATGTTCCTTCTGCCATTGTTCGCCTGTTATACCAACCTTGTAAATCCACTTCGATGAGAGGCATAAGGCTTAGGTCAACTTAGGCCTTGTCTACACTAGAAAAACAAGTCGACATCAACTTACAGCCTCTGCAGCAATTACTGTGTTTGCTAATGTCCACACTACCCTCCTGTGTTGGTGGAGTGCATCCTTACCAGGAGCACTTCCACCAACCTAAGAGGGACAGTGTGGGGAGCTGAGAGCCTTACTGCACCCTCCCCCTCTCACTCCTCCTGCTCCCAGCCAGGAGCAGAGTCAGGGTCCAGCTGCCCTGGGCTTCCCTCCACCCCATTCCTGGTCAAGAGTGGAGCTGGGTCCAGCCACCGGGTGCTTCTCTCCAGGGTCCGGCTGCTCAGCTTTTAGGGGGGCTTCCCACTGGAGCTGTGAAATTGGCAAGAATGTCTACATTGACACTATGTCACCCTATCAAAGCCAACATAAGCCCTATATCTCTTGTTGAGATGGTTTTATTTTGTCGAAAAAACAGGGCATTTTGTCAAGGTGAGTGAGTGAGTGAGAAATTGTGGTGGTACACCAGCACTGTTTTTCGAAAAAAGCTGACTTTGGTCAACAAATAGTGTAGAGTAGACCAGACCTTTGGGTGACGCAGTGTCTGTATAGGCCCTGCATTACTTGTATTGCCTGTTGACTGTCAGGGTGGCTGACAGCCAAAGAATGTCAATTTAATTGCTGGTAGATTCCGTTTTGAAATTGAGCAGGGACTTCGGGGAGGAGGCGTTACAGCAGTGCTGACAACTGGAGTCTCGCAGCCTGGCACTGAAAGCCTGGGTTGTGGGCTCCCTACAGAACTCCCAGCTGGAGCCTAGTTGCCACCTCAGCTCTCAGCTCCCAGCTCCGCATGGAGCTCCCTTCCAAGGGGTGCTGAGTGCTTGGGTGGCAGTCAGGCTCCAGCTGCAAGCTCCATTACCAGGTTCTCAACCACTCACCCACACTCCCCCTCTTATGTGAGTGCAAGCTCTCCTGGTGTGGATGCGCACCACTGACGGAAAGAGATGAAACTGTGGACATGAAAAACCACAGTAATTACTGTCATGTCTGTAAGTCGACCTAACATCAGTTGACTTAGTTGTATAGTGTAGATGTGGCTTAAAAATCAAAGCAATGGCCTATGCAAATTCTTAGCAATGTTCTCCCTCCCCACTCCTCCTAATTTTGGGTGGAGGGGGAGGGAGAAAAGGAGGTTGCCTCACACATAACCTTTATCCCAGTGATTAGAGCACTCATCCACGATGTGTGAGGGGGCCGGGTTTAATTCCCTCCTCTGGCTGATGAGAAAAAGGGATCTGAACAGTGCTTCCTCACATCTTAGGTAAGTACCCTAATCACTGAGCTATGGGCTATTCTGGTGTGGCTCTCTCTTGTTGAAGCCATTCCACTTTGTGTTAAATAATTAAATATTAAATGGGCCAGAGAAATTCACCTGAGAGGTGGGAAACCCCTGTTCAAATCCCTTTTCCTCATCAGGCAGAGGGAAAACTGAACCAGAGTCTTTGATATCCCTGGTGAGTATCTTACCCACTGGGCTAACAAGTTATAAAGGAGGCTGCCACCACTCCTTTGGCCATTTTGCATTGTGTTAGGCAGACACCTATCTCATTCTTGCAAGAGCTGGCTTAGGTGCCTAGGCACCTGATTCCAGGAAGAGGGGTTCCCAGCTGATAATTGCAAATGGAGAGAGGTGCCTCCCTGCAACCTGGACCAAGGTGCCTACTTCCCTGACACACCCTTCTCATCAGCATCTCCAACTGGCCAGCTTAGGCGGTTCTCTGTCTACCTTTCTGACATTTGTGGATCCCATTCTCAGGTGTCTGTCTCTCCTCATTCATTGTCTAGGCAGCCTAGGTGCCTAACTCAGGTTTTGTGGATTTTCTAGGCACCTAAAACTTAGGTGTTGTGATGCTCAGCATTGCAACATCTAACTCTCTTTGTGGATCCAGACCACAGAGACCATTATCAAGTTAGTTCTTAATCTTCTCTTGAATAAAATAAAACAAGAGTTTAATGTGCATAGTTAACTAAGGCCTTATCCAAAGACCATTACAATCAATTGAAAGACTCACATTGATTCCAGTGTGCTTTGGATCAGGCCCTAGAAACAAGTAGCATAGCTTTTGACATATACAAGAGGCTTGGTTTTCAGAAGTTCTTTAACTTGTTTTATTTGAAAACCCAAAGGCCCAGGCTGCCTTCAGCTATTTGCAACCTAGTATGTTTTTAGCTTGCAAAATGGTTAATCTAAACCAGGATGAAAATAATGCTTGTTCTTAAGTGAGTACAGGAAAATTGGTCAGCTCTGCTTAAGTCATAATAAAACACAATTATCACACTCATAAAAAAACAAAATGTTCCTAGCATATTGCAAAATCACTATTCACCCATTCATATGCATAAAGACCTCTTTTTCTGTACCTATTGTTCTAGAAATTTGAAGATATAAAAATACGAAGAAATTCACCTCACTCAGAGGGACCACAGACGGTCTGTGCACCATTTAAATCACACTTAAGCCTTCATAAAAGATCTTAAGTATGACATAAATAGCATGGTGCATGTTGTCTGTACAGGGGGAGTTTGACCCCGGATGATTACATGTTATTGCATGTGTAAACTGTATGAAAACTGGGAAGCCTGAATATAATTCCATTAGGCAGATCCCTGCTCTAGTCACCCTTCAGTTACACCGTTGGATGATTTCTCTCATGGCATAATTAAAATGTAGATTTTAAAGTCAAAGAAACATTATGATAGTCTAGTCTAACCTCATGAAATACTACAGCTCACAGAATTTCACCCAATTATTCCTGTACTGACACCAATAATTTGCGGTCAAACTTTTGATCTCCTGAAGAGAGCCATCTGGGCTTAAACTTAGAAACACCAAGTGATGGAGAATACATCACCAGACGTGATTACATAAGGCTAAGTTTTCATTTTTTAAAAATGTAAGTTTCTAGACCTCGTGCTTAGGAAGAACAGCCAAAAAACATGAACCAAGTGTAACCAATGGAGTGATCCCTGCCTGAGTCTTTTGAGAACCTGAAACATCAGCTCCAAGAGATGTGAACTGCTCCATTTATCTCACTGGAATATCAGCTCCAGGAACCACCACTCCTGGTTATCCTGCTAACACAAACCCAGAAGATTGTGTGTGTGGGTGGAGGAGATGAGTGCAGAAGGCCTGGCTCCGCCACCCAAGTGGATACATGCCAACTCTTACTACAGCCTCTACATCTTTGGAGGTGGGAAAGGTGGCAGAGAGTTGACCCCTGCTACCACAGTGAACTAAGGAGTCTTATGGTAACACCTGTATGGAAGAGAACCGCTTCTATGCTACTCCAAGGGAGGGGTAGGACTATGCCATGTGTGCAAGGATGCAGGGTTGGTGCCATTAAGTGTTCCGTGTCATGCTGTTCTTTGGGCTTTGAATTGCTTTAATTCAGTCCTGACCAAATCTGTTGGGGGAAGCAGTCAGAGGAAGAGAAAATTTGAATTCAAGATTCTTCTGGCTGTCAGCCCAGCACCTCTTCACCGAAGCTACAAGATATCACAGTTCATCATTCAAAATGGAAACTGCTGAAATGTGGGTCTTACTCATAAGCAGGGCCATTAAAATCCATGAGTTGCTTATCTTAACTAGCTGTGAAAGCACAGCCCTCCTCAGAAAAAGGATGCTGTGAACGTGCTATAGTGGTGTTCTGTGCCCAGAGCCTCCCAAAGGCTACCCGAGCCAAGGAATTCAGTTCCAAGCAGAGACATTTTAACACACTGTCAGCCCTGCAAGCTGGAGGTGGTTTCAGCAAGATAAATCTTGCCAGCAAGAGCTGTTCTTGTTGTGGAAGGGGAGGTAGAATTTGGATGGGTTATGCATGGGATGCACTGCCCTTGTGTAATGAAGAAGGTGGGGTTCCTTGCAAAGAACAAGTAAGGTACAAGGAGGGGCTGAAGTTGGGAATGGGAGCTCCACCAGTGTATAGCAGAGCTGGCTAAGGGGCTCTAAGTGATGAGATTCTTCACCTGCCCTCACACATCTGCCTGCTGCCCAGCCTGGGCACAAAGGTGAGGATTTGCCACATAGTAATAACATCAGTTTGTCCTTTGGTACAAACTGTTTGTCTGGTGTACTTTAGAGCCTCCTGCTTTTGTTTTTGTGTTGTGTGGGTAGATTTCAACATTCAAATACTTTACACATCATAGCTGGAAACTTTTTTCTGACTGCACCTGTTTTGGAGTCACAGACCACTTACTTGTCTACACTTGTTTAAAAAAAAATTAAGAAGCAACTTTATAAATGTTTTTTTTAACCCACACGCAAAAAATATATATTTTTATCTTCCTATGAAAATCACTCAAAATTAGGAGGCATATTTTATGTTCGATTTCACATTCCACTGATATGTTTGTAAGAATTGATTAGCTACCTCCCTAAATTAATCTCTCTTGCTTTGCAATGGGTCCAACCATTATTCACATGCAATAGATTACATACAGATTTAAATTATACAGTGATGGCTCCACTTTAGGATTCTTTAGCTGGAAAGGTTTGGAAATAAGCAAGTAGCTGCTCAGGTGACAGTAAATGGAAAATATTTCTTTAATTTATAGCCAAGGCAATTCACAACTGATTTCCTCATCCTTATGGGGAACTGAAAATGTGTTACATTAAAAGGACAAAACGCTCAACACCCAGAATGGGAACCTAGCACAATGCAAGCCAGCAGCTTCTAATATATGGGAAACAGTTGAAACAGAAATATAATCCTGTTGGTAGATGAATGGGCCTGATCTGGTAAGTGGCCTCTGAGCACGCCTTCCAAATTTCTCCCCTTTTCCCGGCCACACAAAACTTAGGTGGTCAAAGGACTTTCTTCTCTGATTTACAAATCGCTCTGGGGTTTAGATGGCAGAAAGAGGGAGGCAGCAGTGCATGTGCCCAGAGGCAGACACATGAGAGCCTAAGGAATTTTTACTGCAAAAACTGAGGTGCTAAGTAAATTTAGGCTCCTACAGGGTTAGGCCGCAGACAGCAGTCAAGTGGGAGTTTTGTGGATTGCAGTGAGATCTAAAAATGGGACTCGGGCACGTAAGAACTTTTGTGGATCACACCCCAAGGTCACATACAGGAAGGCTAGCAGAGCAGGGAAGCAAACCCAGCTTTCCCCATTGCCTGATGAGCATCCTAACCACAAGACCATCCTTTCCCAGAATTGGTGTCCACAAGCATATTAGCAGATGATATCTGGAACATGGTTTTGTGTAAACCAGGACAAACTATGTCCAGCATCATGTCAGTGAACCATGATTCAACTTAATGTTACATTAGGCATGAGCTTAAGTATCTTCCTGAGTTGGGGCCCTCATCTGCATGGCATGGAGAATACACGAGGCAATCCTGATACACATTGTTAATTTTTTGTTATTTTCCTACCTTCGTAATGTGAATACTAGAGTCTAGCAACTGCAGCAGTGCAGAGTTAACATAAAATGTTTTATTGCTTAGCAGTAAAAAATGCCAGGCAGAGAACAGTATCTCTTACTGGTTAGCAGTGCACAGGCAGCACAATATCTGTTTCCATCACAACATCTTTCTATATTTTCATTTCTTTCGTCAATCACTACTATCAGAATAGCTAAATAGTTACACATGTTGGGTAGAACTGGGGACTTTCATGTGATCGCTGTTGCTAGGAAAGCCACTCTAGTACTGTATTTCATTTAAAAAAAAATAAATCTAGCTCTCAGATGTGCTTCGCTGCACATGAACACAGCGGGGAAATATGGCAAAAGGCACAGATAGAAAAATCTCTAAAACCACTTTCAATACAGCAAACATTTGGATGGATTAGCAAAAATAGTTCACAGCTGATTTCTGGAGACATGCTGTGATAAAACTAGAGGGATTTTTCAACTTGTTTTTATTGCTTCTGAGATCATGGGCAGGCAAAACTTCAGGAACCTACCATTTCCTCTCCATCCCAGGTACATAAAACATATTAGGTCAATTTTGTGAAAGTTTTTATTGCTTCTGAGATCATGGGCAGGCAAAACTTCAGGAACCTACCATTTCCTCTCCATCCCAGGTACATAAAACATATTAGGTCAATTTTGTGAAAGTGTTAATTTGGAAACTGCAGCTTTCAGAAGCTGCTAGAAACAGCACTATGCTCTCAGAGTAAATTCAGCCCATGAGAAACTGTTCTGATTTGCACTTCACTGGAGGAGTGGTACCTCACTTATCAGCCTGCCAGGGGATTCTCTCCCAGATGTGCTCTCCGTCAGCTCCTATTTACCTGGGTTGCTTTTCTAATTTGCATTTGGAATCTTAATCTGTTTCTCCATTTTAGAATTTTATATGGATGTCCATCACCAAAGTATCTGCTATTGATTTTCCGTGAAAAGCACTCAAAATCCCTAGAGGATTTCATGAAGTCTTCTAGTCTGTTCTATATACCGTCTTATACTGCATTCATCACTGTATTCTCCAAACACCTTCTAGTAGTACACTGAGCAACATGACTTAACACCTGGCACATGTTTGTTCTTTCATCCTCTCCGCAGAGAAGTGTATGCAGTAGAGTGCCTTGTGCTGGTAGTTTTTTTTGTTTTTTTTTAAACATAAACATTGCATGGATTAAAGCCACCTCGCAAAATAGGAAAAAAAAACCCACACATACAAACCTGCCTTTTACCATGATGATTATGAAATAATGAATGAAATATTACTCACCCATTTAAAAAGTTGCTCTCCACGGTTGAGTGGGTGAATAATTTCCTGAATTAAAACTATTTTTATTTCCTTTTGTTCATCACAAGAGACACTGTTGGGGCCGAATCCAAAGTCTGTTGAAGTCAATGGAAAGACCTCCAGTGACTTCAATAAACTTTGGACCACGTCTTTAATCAGGTACCCCACCTTGCTTCAGTTTAAACAGGAAAGGAAACAGAGTGGGCAGAAATAAGACTGTACACCAAGCTGCTTTTGCCTCTTCATAAATCTTCACATCAGCAGGCAAAGAATGCTCAAGCCAGAAGAATGGCTTGAACTAGACTGTAAGTAGGGATATGAAACTATGGGACAAAAAAAAAGCAAACTATCAAGGCCCTGATTCAGGACAGCACAAACATGTGCTTCAGTCCTCTCGCCTTCCTGAAAATGGCGTGCTTTTCTGAATTAGGACTTAAAGATATCTTATTGCTCTCCGAGTCCTCTTCTGTACTCTTGTTGCTATAACTGCCAAAAATACTTTTTGATGGATAACTGCAAAGAAGAATAGACACACAATCACTTTTGTTGAACTATCCAAGACAGCTAACGAATATAGGGAAATTATCCAAAACACCCTGAAGTCACTGGGAGCCTTTCCATTCTTTGTCATTCCATCCAGTGTACTTGGGATCAGGTCATCAATTAAAATTTTATTTTCAGCAAATATCTAATGAAGGAGAAATTCCTGCTGTAGTTTCAGATGGTCAGAGGCAAAGAAATAGTGTTTACAATGCAAACCATCACATTGCCAAAGAAATATTGGTCTTATAGTGCAGACTCAGTTTCTCTTGCTAATCAGAGGAGAAACAGCTTATACTATAAAAGTGATGACTGAATAAGGGAACTGGCATGTTTGGGTTAACTTTCCTTACACTTTCATGTCTTTAAACCTTTCAAGTGCCTCTGTGATTCCTCGTTTTGGGCTGAAATACCATGAGAAAGGTTATACCAAAAACCACTAAGTGCTGGAAATCTTGAGGGAAATCTTGTGTGTTGCCTTGTCTGATTTCCTGGGCTGCTACAGTTTCACCGTATCGTCTCAGTCCTGGAAAGCGCAGAGAGTGGTCACAAAAAAAATACAGCCATCGTCATTCCCCACACCCTGCGAGAATGGGTATTGTTGGGAAGAAGAGGGAGTTGTCTTTAAATTTGTACTATCTCCAAATAAAAACCTTGACCCACAGACTACGATACTTTAGCGTGAGGCTTGGCCACAGCCACACAGCCTTCCACCCCAAATCATTTGGTTCAGGCTTGGGATTGCCGCCTTTTTAAGTGTTTTGCATTCTGGGGCGTTCCAGCCTGCCAGCTGTAATAAAGAGCGCTTCCGCTGGCCTGTAGTAAAGAGTCTGAGGAGAAGTACTTAAAAAGTACTTAATACATGCTTCTCCTGTAGAAAAATACATTGTGATACTCTAGGTAAAGTGTGAAAATACTTCAAGATGTCATGGTGGCTCCTCCTGGTGAAACACCTTCTCACCAAAATACACCTAATTAATGAGACCCAGCTCTGCCAGCGTAAGATTAAGATTCATACTGATACAGAAATAAAGTCAGGAAGTGCATCACCACCTCCGCTACATTGCGCATACTGTATGTATTAAATTTACTATAAATTAAGCAGCCTAACTAGTAATCCAAACTACTCTGCATGTGGATGTGGGAGAACAAATGTTACTTTGAGAAACTTCATTTCTGTGTTTTCTGACGGTTTAGTGTGTCAAGGGAATCAGGGAAAAGTTAAAGCCAAACTTGGGGGGTAGGAACTCTGCAAACAGACAACAGCACACAAGGAGTTTGCCAGAATTCCTGCAAACTAAAACCATTAAGTTTTACACAGTCCTGTCTAGGATTGATTTTTATGGACATCTTTTTTTCTGGGCATGGGCTCATCTGTCTCAGGTCAAACTTATTGACAGGCTTGTGGTTGGTGTTGAGTGGCCCGCCTGTCTGCTTAGTGCAAAATCACTTAATCCTTGAAATCCTGGCTCTAAGGCTCGTAGGCTTAAGGTTACGTTTTGGCTTCTTCTGACTTGGACCTAAACTGAAAATACCATTTGGTTTGGCAAGAAATTTGGAGTGGATTCAATGCAGCATCAGTGGGCGGCTCACCGATTAAAAGCTTGAGATTATTAGCTTCTTAGAGAGGAAGAGGGGTACAGACACACATTCTAATCATCTTATACTGAGTAGATACTACAGCCCAGTTTTCGGAAAGTTTTGTGGCAGAACCACACTGCTAAAGACAGGCAAAGGAACACCAGCAGACCGCCTCACAGAGCTTCCTAGCACAGAGGAAACCTGAATAATGCTACACCCCTTCACGTGGTGTGGTATACTCCCCCCTGCACTCCCTGCTGGTCTCGCCTGCTGGCTAGCATGCGGTAGGGGTCAGAGCCATCGTTTCACCTGCTCTTTTCTTGAGACCCATGCAGCACTGGGAATGTAGTGAGGGAGTAGTCTTTGCATTGACCTGAGAGCACAGGCTGCAACTTTACCAGACCACTACTCAGGCTGCAATCCCTAACGCATAATAGCCAGACTCTAGTCCTGTTTTGCTTTTCTGTTTAAACAATTAGAAATAATCTCCTGCAAGGAAGAGAACTCACTAAAAAATGGAACTACAATTAAGGAAATGCACATTAAAAAGCCAGTGTTTAAATCTAATGCCTTGCATACAAGATGGAAATATTCAAGAGGGATTTGAATCTTCTCAAGGAGTACCTTTTTTTTTTTCAAACCTCCCTGTCCTTCCAAAGAGTGTAAATGAAGAGCTCCGAAAGGAAATCCTGGAGGACAGCTGTTTTAGTCATTTTCTATGCTTCAGGGTCCTAGACTGGTTTTGGACCCTGCACTATATTTTGTGTACCCATTTTCTTTTACATAAAAAAAGATTCAGGAGTGAATTTAGAGCTCAAAAAGCTGGAGGAAGCCAGGAATAGAGTAGGCAAGTGCTGATTAAGTTTTCCTTATGCATTTCTCCTATAGCTGCTCAATCCTCAACTACAGTATCCTTGCTGTGCAAGTGTGGGGGCCACCCTTAAGCAGAGACTTTTTATAATCATGCTGAATTGGGCGGTGGTTTTGTGATATAGATTATGGCTACACCTGCTAAGAACTAGATAATTGGTCTAAAGTCCACTGAAGTCAATGGGAGTCTTTCCACAGACTTTAGTGGGCTTTGGATCACCACCTTGGAAAAGATTTTTTTTTCTTGGTCTCAACCTAGAATCTGAAGCAAACTGAGATCCCTACTGGAGGAAAGCCAATACATTGATTTACAGTAACATTTACCCTTCCTTCTGTCCATCCCCACAAAAGGGGATGAGTGACCAGTGACAGAAACTGACTGGCCCACACCAAAATCTGCATGTGTCATATGACTTTTAGCTGGCACACCCCTCCGCCCACCTCCCCCCTGCTCTAGAAAATTCACAC
The DNA here is from genome assembly GCA_007922155.1 of Mesoclemmys tuberculata. NCBI lineage: Eukaryota > Metazoa > Chordata > Testudines > Chelidae > Mesoclemmys > Mesoclemmys tuberculata. The sequence goes on along the minus strand of ML675721.1, from coordinate 11,119,247 downwards.
TTGCTCAGCATTTCCTCTGATAGAGGAATTATCTCCACCTGCATCCCACCCCGTGGCAGAGTTCTACTGCAGTTGCTGAACGGATGGTATTAGCTGTGATTTCCTCCCCTTTTCAAAAGGTAGGTTTTAGCTCTTGCCCTGCCAGGCACTGGACATGGCCTCTATTATGCCTAGTCATATCCTGTGTCTTGGGAAATGCTTCACACATTCTGAACCAACCTAGTCAGGCCCTCGGTTTTCATACAATACTCAACACACAACATAAGACCGTACTGTAGGCTATTGTTCAACTGCACATTGTTCTTCATCATGATAACAATTCCCTCACTCAAGTTTTTTCTAGTCTCCAGATTTTTTTAGGATACCTCTCCAATGGATTTATCATCTGTTTCAAAAGCTTCTCACAGAATAGTTTTCACTGAGAACTGCAAACCAGATCCTCAGCATAGCTTAATTGAGGTCAATGGGCCAGATCCCCTGCTGGTATAAACTGGCATATTGCTAATAGTGCTACATGGAGGAGCTATACTGATTTACTTCAGCTGAGGATGCAGCCCACAACAGTACAGCACTTTTATAAAAGTCCAACAGTGAAGATTATCATTAATCAGAGTAAACCATTATAAGGGGAAATTAAGTAAAACAATGCCAATACAATCAAACCCACACAACAAAAATATTATAAACTGCAAAATAGTCACATTAGCATTTTGGAGTTCAAGCCACATAAATATGTTTAATGTTGTTAACTAACTATTTGCAGAGAAGATAGCAATAAGTCACAAATGTATGTACACTATTATAGGTCTTTTCCTTGTGCTGTATTTTAAGACTTTTAATATATATGAAATTCTGCTAAAAAATTTTTTTTAATTAGCAGCAAACAAATATATGAAATCAGTTTTTCAAACCCTTCATTCTGTTACCCCTTTTAGCAACTCATATATACACGAACGCTACACACAGAGCACATAATCCATCTCCAACATGGCTCATTTTATTAAAGTAAGGCCCCAATGCTGTAACTCAGTCAACACAGGCAGGCTCTTGTGCCCCCTGGAATGCCATTGAAACTACAGGGACCTAATTTTAGGCACCTAATTGAAGGCAGTGGGCTCTATGCAGGTATGTGTCTTCCTGCATGGAGCTAATTGCAGGATCAGGGCCTTGTAGTCCTTTTCAGGAAACAGTATTTATTTTATGAAATCCCTTATCATGCCTATGGGTAATATCCCTACAGACAGCTTCTGTCTCCCTCTTGTAGTTAGCCCCTAAAAAAAAACAAAACCTACATAAAGGTAACCTTTCTTCCAGGTGTTGCCAACAACCAAAAAAACAAAGGGGGACCAATTTCAATTATCCGGAGGTTCCGTCTGAAAACAAACACCACCAGCTCGAGCCCCCCCTAACCTAGGAAAATACATATGCATCACCCTAGGTGACTTTGACAGACAATATTTCCCCATTTACAAGCACTAAGGGCAGGGGTTTAAAACAGAGAACTTTATAGGACATGGAGAGGAGAGAACAACAGAATAAACTTGGGAAAGGCAGTAATTAGTACATGAACAATATCTGTTAGGCAACACTCCCACTGCCACAGGCTGTTTTAACAGTGGTCACCACCTCAGAACCCCTTTTGCACTTGGGAGCAGCTAATGCATCCCCCCCCACACTTCCCAGCTCCCCTACTCACGGTTTGTTGCCCTCGGTTTGTGGAATCCAAGGATTGTGGCAGGTCAGTGCTGTCAAGGCCGCTCCCGAGGCTCTACCAGCGGAAGCGATATCCGCTTTGATTGCTGGGCACCAAGGCCTGCACCAATCTTGCTGCTCTCTGTAGCTTCAGCCCAAGCCACCTCAACTCTGCACCATCTACTACCTCAAAGCCACCTGAGCCCTGTAACAGCTATCTACTGTCTCGGCAGCGCACGATCCACTCTGTTGTAGCTGGCTCGGGTCAGGTCTTTGGAGGAGGCGCTGCAGTACACAAGTCCCTCAACGGAAGCCTTGCCAGGAGACTGTCAGAGGAGGGGACCCTTTTTCTCCTCCTCACGGTGGCAAAGGTTATGGTGACCCCTCACTCCGGGCACATGGGGTGCTGGTCTCTTGTCCCTGAACTGTTTATTAACCCAAACGCCTCAGATGGTCACATAAATGCAAATGCAAACGAGGCCTGGCCCATTCACTCATCCCCTCTTGTTCACCAACAAACGCTGGGGCAGAGCCCTCGCTTCCTCCCTCCCCCGAACCTGTGGCCACATGGAGCTCTCAGCCCCTTCCTGAAACTTAGTGGGTCTTCTTGGTCAGCCATTGCTCAGTACCAAAGAGAAAGGTTGAGGAAGCAGGACCTTAGAGGGACAGCCCAAGGCCCAGTGGGGAGAGGCCAATGTTCCCTCTCAGCCTGATTGACAGGACAGACAGGCCAATGAGGGAGCCAGAAGGCTGAGGGGTTGTCCCGTCCCTGGAGTGAGCTGGGGCAGAGATTGAGGGGGGCGGAGCTAAGGACAAAGCAGCCAGTGGCTGGGGGGCCAGAGGAGATGCCCGTGGGAGTGAGCTGACCCAGGGCAGCAGAATCTGGGGGGCTGAGCCGTGCCATGCCACACTGAGGCAGGGTGGAGCGGGAGCTGGGTGCGGTGAGCAGCTGGGAGAGTGAGGGGGACCCTGGGCAGAGACGCCACCAGCCAGGAGGCCTCGCAGGCCAGACTTGGAGGGGGATGGTCACCCTGACTGGGCGGCTTATGCTGGGGAGAAGGGTCCTGCTACCTAGAGTCTCCGGGTACGTAGCTACTGGCCCAGCAAGTATCCAACCCATGGAATCCCTGCAGCATAGCCAGGGCCTGGGCAGGAGGCCTGTGATGTGTGAGAAACAGATTGCCCTGCACCCCAGAGATGCTGTGTGTGGTGTCTCCATGCCCAGGGTTAGGTGTTTTCCTTTACTTTTTTAATTGATTGCTGTTTAATGAATTGTATTTGCTTTGAACTATATGCATCACTCAGTGGCCATGGAATCGTCCAGTGCAGCGAGAGTACCCTGGAGTGGTGACACCCTAGCCCAGTGATCTTTTCCCTATTTTTTAAGCAGGGGCCACTTTGGCATAAAACCTTCAATGTGAGAGCCACATCAACTACTAAATTAACATGTTGGTTGCCATGGTAATATTACAATTATTATACAACAGATTTACTTAGATGTACTTATGGACGCACATTGGACCATGTGGTCAATGTGACGTGAAGAAGGCGACTTCAATATTCTAATGTTAAAAATAAAATAATTTGGAATATAAACAATTAGTCAGGGAGCCGCTCTTAGGGTCAATGGGAGCCACTACTGGCTCCTGGGCCTTGCAGTGAAGAACACTGTCCTAAGTGACCCAGACAAGATTGGGGGTTGAGCCCCCTAGGGGTCCTGGGCCCAGCCTGGGTTACAGGGACTCCGTCAGACAGGAGAGTGGGAGGGGAGTCCTTGTGGTCAGGCAGGCCTCTGGGTAAAGGGAGTGGGAGCAAGGACTCAGATCCTTTTGCTAACCAATTCCAGCAGGGTAGTGTATGAGCCAGGAGAATTCCCCAAAATAGTGGGACCACTTGCTTACATCAAGCAACTCTGGGCCGCTCTTCTCCCATTTCACCAATAGGTGTCAATAGCAAGCTCCCAACTCTAGTGCTTCTCTAGTAAACCGGTTTACTTACATAAGGATTCAGATATGGACCTAGGGGGCACCCACATTTGACAATGTTGGGTACAACTCCTGTAGCATTGTGCATGCTAAAAATACTTCCATTCTTATTTACCGCAGTTTTAAAAATCAATTGCTTCTGAACAGTCTCAGATTGAAACAGAAATGGGTATCTGCATCCAAGGATTTCTGTAGGTCTTAAGACAGCCAGATATACCCACATTTACCTAACTGCCTGACCAGCACCTACTAATTTGTCACTAAGCACAATCTAAAGCCCCGAACTTGCAATGAGCTATATGCAGTCAGAGCTCCTGAACCAGCATGGAACCTCACAGGAGCACACCAGTTTGTCTGGCCAAAGGTCACTGCAGCATCAAGGCCTATGTTGGTTTAAACTAGAAACTCCTTTGATGAAGTTTACAGCTTCTCCCTGGTCAGGCCTATATTCTGTCCAGCCTGATCACCAAGGGCCTGATCCTGTTTCCATTGATGATATTGGGAGTTCAATAGGAACAGAAGCAGCATATGTCACGCTAAGAAAGCCAAAATCTAAATGTGATGCTGGCAGACCAGGTCATGCGAGAGTGTATTCAGGGCAATTCACTTTTGTATTCGTATCGATGCATTTGTCCTCACCCACCTGTGTGGAGGATGGAAGTACAATTATCCCCATTTTACAGATGGGCAAAAGAGGCACGGGGAGATGAAGGCCCAGATCCACAAAAGAGACTTAGGCAAATAAGTCTAGTACCTAGTGTAAGGACCTGGAATATCACAGGAACAATAGTGCACTCCACAAAGCCCAAATTAGGTGCCTAGGTTCCTGTACAATGCATGGGGAGAGAAAAGCACCAAAGAATGTGATCCACAAAAACCAGCTCACTAGATGGGAGCTGCTTGAGCTAGCCAATGGTAGATGCCGATGAGAGGAATGTTTACTAAGTCTTGCCACTCTGTCTGGGCTCAGTGCCTAAATCTGGGTTGCAAGAAGGCTCTTAGCTCTGCCAGTGATCAAAGAACTGGGCTCTACCAGCTCTCTATCTAACCACTGGGCTAGATAGTCATTTTGTATCTGGCCCAATTAATACATAATTATTTAATGAAATTGGAACAACTTCAATAGGAGACAGCCCCATATCAGCGTATTCCATAGCTTAGGGCACTTACCTCAGGTAGCAGATTTCTTCCTCTTCAGCAGGCAGAAGAGGGCATTGACTCACATCCCAGCTGAGTGTCCTTGCCACTGAGCTAAAGGTTACAAGGGAGGATCCTTTCCCTTGGTTGTTTTGTGGAGTTAGGCAGCTTCTAAGTACACCTAATGGATCAGGACCTACACACAACTCAAGCAGCTGGATGCCAATCTTTCTCCTGGTTTGTGGACTGCTCTGAGGCTTAGGTGAGAGTTAGATGCTCAGATGCCTACAGCAAGGCAGCAGGGCACACGCTCAGAGGCAGAAACACAGATGCCTTCAGAACTTTTGCTGCAAAGGTTAAGTGGCAGGAGTTTTGTGAATCAAACTGATGCTTAAAAATGGGAATTAGGCAACTAAGTGCAACATGAATCTCAACCTAAGTGAGGTAACTAGAAATGCCTTCAAGGCAACATATACAGTGTAACAACTGGATGAAATATGATAGCCTGTTATTCAGGTGGTCAGACTAGATGCTGATAATAGTCCCTAACCCCCTTAAAATCAATTAATCTATAACAAAAAATACAGAACAAACTAATGGGTTTTAAGGAAACCACTGCTGATGGACTGTTGAGTCAAACTACTGCTGAAATGACCATTTGTCCTGGCTTTTCACATGATGTATCCCAGGAACTTCTTTGAGGTCACCTGAAAGGTCTGTTTTTCATTTCACCAATAAAAAAATTTGTTATATAATAACTGCAAAAATTTGTTAACAGCTTTGAGTAGAATTTACTCTGGGTGAGATTTTCAAACGCGTGTAAGTGCCAAGGAGCACAAGTCCCACTGAAAGTCAGTTAGCTGCTTTTGAAAATCTCACCCTCAGAGTGCAATCCTCACCCCACTGAAGTCAAAGGGAATTTTGCCATTGATTTCACCTGGAGCCTTTACCAGGAATAAACAGTCCACTACAATGGTGTTTAGTGTGATCTATATATAGTGTGTTGAGCAAAGTCACACGTGTGTAGACATTCCCAAAGCCATTCTTAACTGAATGTTCATTTCACTTATGCAGGGCTGCATGATAAACTCATTCAGAACATTAAGTGACTAGAACAAATTCTCCACTTGGAGCAACGTGCACATATTCTGCTGAGTCAGAAGCTGGCAACAATGACAGCAGCACACATTCTTAAGTGTTCTTTTGTAGGAGTGTTTTGTCACACTAACAATGTGACCACAAAAACATCCTGGCTTTTTGTTTTGCAGATCTGATAACCTCAGGTATTACTTTAAAACTTAATACATTACTTTATAGTGTGAACCAGAAGGAGGAGAGGCACTATATGATTTGACCCAGTGTTTTGGAAACTACCCACCCTAGATATCAAGACACAATCAGGAGTCTTACAGATGACTTTTATTTCTCCCTCGAAGATCCTTTTCAGCATCTGAAAGATGGAAAAAATGGAAGTCTGAGTTCATAAGTCTGGAAAACGAGTTATGGGACAACTTCTTGCACCAACTTTGCTATCCTGTCCAGTTACTGCACAGGGTGAGTAACATTTCTTTCTTCTTCAAGGAGTGTCCCTATTAGTGCTCCACGTCAGGTATCTGTATCCGATATTAACAGTATCCCCAAAAGGAGCGTCAGAACAGGATCTGGAACTGAGGATAGTACTGCAGAGCCAAGCACTGTATCAGATCTGATGGCACAGGGCAGAATGTAATGCTTTGAAAACATATGGACTGAACTGAAGATCAGGTAACGCAGGGATCTCAAACTCAATTGCTGTGGCGGGCCGCATTTACATTGAGTGGAGTTCAGGGGGGCCGCACATGACACACACTACTCTACTGTACCTTTCATGCTCTACTCTCCGCCGAAAAAATCTCCACGCAGGGTAAAATTCGGCGGCACAGTTGGAGAGAGAGGCTCTCACAGGGACTTGCAGGCTCCACTGTCCGCCGTCAAATCTCTCTGTGGGGCCCACATTCGGCGGTCATTTCCTTTTTAAAGCAGCACAGTAGAGCACAGAGAGAGGCTCACACAGGGACTTGCAGACTCCACTGTCCGCCGTCAAATCTCCCTGTGGGGCCCACATTCGGCGGCCACTTCCTTTTTAAGACGGCCACAGCTTCCCGGAGCTCCGCTCAAAAAAAAATGCCAGCACAAGCCTGCAGCCGGATTCGGACTGCGGGCCGCATGACACAAGCCCGCGGGCCGCAGTTGGCCCGCGGGCCGCGAGTTTGAGACCCCTGAGGTAACGGCTCTACATATCTCAGATACTGGGGTATTCTTCAAAAATGCAATAGAAGGCCCTTGTGATCTGTCTGAGTGTGCTCTCACCTCCAAGGGGGCTGAGCACCTTTGGACTCATAACAGGTAAAGATACCACTCAATATCCATTTTGAAAGTCTTTGGGGAAAAATGGGGGCCCCCTTAGATCTGTTCATGAAGGATATAAACAGATGGACACGCCAGTGTTCTCTCCTGGGCCAAGGTGGAAGAGAAGAACTGAGGGCAGCTTGCCCATGCACCCCATGTAGCTTTACTGTCTGTCATGAGATGACACAGGGAGTATGTGCAAGCTGAACAGGCACTGCTAGCTAAAATCCTCTGATCAAGGGCTCAAGAGGCACAAGTGCACCTGAAGTTGGAGTACCCATGGCGATGCTACTCGAAGCCTGAATCTGTCTGACATATCTAGGTGTTGAAATTCTACCCACCACACTGGTCGGCTTTCTATAAACTGCAACTCACAACTCCAGTTCTTTTTACTTGTTAGGCTGAAAAGGTTTATCCCCATTCACGTCTGATACTCTTTAAATTGTATTTTTTCTATCAGAGCCCCATTGGTATTGAGTGAAAATTATTTATATGACAGCAGTGCCTCATTTGGGCTAGGTGCTGTACACAGAGCAGCAGACAGTCCCTCTCTCAAACATCTTATAATCTAGATAGAAAAGGGGTGGCAAGGGAAACAGAGGTGAGGTGACTTGTCAAAGCAGACCCGGCAGCTCACTCACTGAAAGAACCCAGAGCTCTTGAGTCCCCATCGATTGTTCTGTTCTCTGGAATACATTGGCTCTTAATACACTTCTAAAATCTCTGCATTTTTTTTTTAAATTCAGTGAAACATTTTATTGAAAAGGCTTAATGTTTCAAGAAGAAAAACTTCTCTCATTTTTCATTCTAGTATTTCGTTAGCCAGTGACATTAAATGCAGGGGTTACACAAACATACAATGGATTAGAACAGCTTGCTTTTTTATACATTGCCAGGAATTATCTCATAGGCTGTTTGATTTGTTTCAAGGTCTGCTTGAGAAGATCTGTAGTACATAAAGCACTAAAAATCAGAACATAACTTCATGTATAACAGAAAATTCAAGTGCTGTTGGAAGTGATGTTGGTGATTAAATAAGTACTGCTCTCTCCTCTGAGTTGGCATTGAATAAATGTTGGAGTATAGTATTAGTGGCCACCAGGAATCCTAGAAACCCACTTGCCACAGAAAAACATGGAATTTGCGTTTTTACAGCAAATTTTTAGATTTTACATTTTGTGAAAAAAATAAAAATATACACAGTAAAACCCTGTGCCACCAGCTCACATACAGGAACATGGGAAACTGATGCTTCAGCCCCAGGCAGCGGGGCTCCGGCTGTCAACTTTCATTTTAATCGTGGAAAATCATGGATTTTTATGGGGTTTTTTATTGGAGAATTTTGGGATTTTTACTGAAGAAAACTAGGATTCTGGGTGATCACTGTACCCACAGGAGTTGCTGTGTTTTGGGTAAGAGTTAAAAGGGTAGGTGGGGACTTCTTATGCCCATTAAAAATCACAGCACCATGTTCCAATGTAGGTAAATCCACTGAATTCAATGAAGTTCACTAGGGACTTCACTAATGCTATCAACTTTACAAGGAAGATGTTCCAAAACTATGGTGAGGGGCAGAAGTATAAAATGCAAAGACAGAGGGGAGAGAGTGAGAGATAGACATGGATTCTCTCTCTCTCTCTGTCTACATTCCCCTGGTAGCTTCTTCTCCATATTTTTGATGTTTTTAGTATTACAGGAGTTATAAAAAATATATTCAAGTGGATACAGGAGTTTTCACTTCTTTTACTAAGCTGTTTTGTCACCTAGGGCTTTTTAACAGCTGCATTGCTTCCAGACGTGGTAGTTTAGTGAATTGAGTGAACGTCAGTAAAAAAAATTTTTGATTCTGCAGAATGAAAGATGGTAGCTCTCTAAACGTAAAATTTTTAGTATGACAGTTCCACACTTATTGTTGATATGATTTGATCTACTAAATTAATATTACAAAACATTATTGAGACTGTAGGCTCTTTGAGGCAGGGACTGTCTCTTACTATGTGAATGTATGGTGCCTAGTGCAATGTAACTCTGATCCGTGCATACAGCTCCTAGGCTTTCCTGCAATAAAAATAATCACAGCAAGGTTGGAGCTAATCAAGCAATATTTGAGGGTATTATTACCTTTATTGCAGTAAAACCATGTGCTCAGCCCTGTGCAACAGAAAACAAAGAAAACCACTGCCCCAAAGTGCTTTTCAATCTAAGTATAAAGAAATGAGACAGAGATCCAAACAGTTTGGGAAAGCACAAGAACACAATAATACTCATCAGCATGATAAGCAGAGGTCACAGCTATGTATTGGTAGTGCCCCTGGCACTTCCACATTGCCTATAGTCCCAAGAGCTTAATGAAGTCAATCAGTAGTTCACTAAAAGTGATGAAACTAGGGAAACAAGGTGGGTGAGATAATCTTTTACTGGACCAACTTCTTTTGGTGAAAGAGACAAGATTTCAAGCTACACAGTGCTCTTCTTTAAGTCTTTCACCAACAGTTGGTCCAATAAAAGATGTTACTTCACCCATCTTGTCTCTCTAATATCCTGAGACCGACACGGCTACAGCAACATTGCATGAAACCTGGTAAGTCAGTCAGTGTTCCTTGCCTGGATGTTTTAAACATAAAGGAGAACATATGGCCCTTTGTTTGCAATAATGCTTGCTCTGACTCCTCCTGCTGAAATGCTACAGTGAATGGCTGTGGGTAATTCAGCTTGTTACAAAACCAAGTTTTTATTATTTGAAGAAAATTACTTCTGAGCTAAAATTTGGCATGTAAAGCTTTAAACCTGAGAGCATTGTTTTTAAATCAATTTTTTTTAAAAAAAATTGCTTCAGTAATTTTAAATTATGAGATTTGCAAAATAAATCACGGACACTTTTATAAACTAGATGGGCAAGTCCATTGGTTAACTGGAAAAAAACAGGTTTGCATTTATAAAGGAGTAAATTACTGTTTGATACAATTGTATGCAAAGGATTTTTTCACATTTTGTTTCATAACTTGCACACAATTTACATAAAATAGCTTTTTAAAACAAAACCCACAGTTTGTCACTCTTACTTTGCACAGATTAACAATTTTGGGGCAAAAATTAAAATAGCAGAATGCTTTAGTTCAGAAAAACTGCTGTGAAGAAGCACAATATTTTAATTTGTAAAACAGCATTTTATAAAAAATGTTAGCATGTGGATTTAATCCACATTAATTGACACAATAGGTTCAATGGTTAAAGGTAGCAATAATGTGCATATTAAAATTTTCTAATCTAGTGGTTTGTGGAATAATGGTGAGTGCTTTGAACTACCATCTTCAGTAGGTAGTCTGGACTCCGTTCGAGACTCAGAGCCAAAATTCACAACATATATATGTGGGTGAAACTCTGTTGACTTCAGAAATATGGTGGGGAGGACAATTGACTAAAAGGTCAATGGAGTTCTACTCTTTTAAATTAGCTGTGAATTGGTCCTCACTATCTCACTTTCCAAATTAGCAGGCAGCAAACGCAGTTTTATATATTCACTTGTATTTATGTTTCATTTATGAAAACATTTTCTTGTTTTGGCCACATACTTTAATCCAGATTAAGATCCTGATCCATAATTTATTGAAGGCAGTTGGAGTTTTTTCCACTGACTTCAGTGGGCTTTGTATCAGACCCAAAGCAAACAAAATGATCTCTCTGCCTTTCCTTATTATTTAGACTCCTGCTGTTCTCTAAACTCTATAAGAAGAGGCAGGTATCAATTATTGCATATGTATACTTAAGCCACATTACACAAATGACATGAAAGATCAACAAAGGTTACACATGAGGGAGGGCTCTCAAAGCCAGACTGACACCACATCAGGTGATTACTCAAAGACAGATGACCTACCTGTTTGGGATCAGGTATCACAATTCTAACAGATTTAACCAAAATATTACATTTCATTGGTCTGATCTTTAATATTTTACTTGGACAGGTTTCAAGTAACAAAATATAACTTTAAAACATGATTTATAAAGTTTTCACGTTTCCTTCTAAAATCAAAAATAGGCTAAAGTAAAAATAACCTTTTTAAGACTCTCCCTTTTTCCTTAACTTCATCAATATTATACATTTGTTATGAGTAAAAGCAAAGGAACACATACATATTTTTATGACGTATCTTCATCTACATTTATATAGATCAATTGGTAGAGATATAATTTAATGCAGAAACAAAAAAATTGTTCCATATAATCCTGTGCTAACATCGCAGTTTAGTTGATTAATCAGTCAGGGAACACAATTAATGCACTTGGCGTTCTTGCCTATCTGGCATCCATTGCCAGAAGCAGACTTCATATTGACAAGATTATACTTCCAGCAATAGCAATTTAAAACAAACTATAGATCCAAAATTGAAAAACAAAGCTATGACTCAAAAAAACAGAATGCATCGTTTTCATGTCCTAACTGCCATCCACTTAGAGGGCCTGATCTAAAAATGACTGAAGTCAGGGATAGTCTTTCCATTAGCTTCAATGAGCTTTGGATCAGATTACCAGTGACTAAGTTCTGTGTTTTTTCTACAATATAATCACAGCATGAAGAGTTAAAAGTGCTTTTTATCACAGCTGCAGCGTTAGAAGTAAGGCTTCTAAATCTTTCTGGGCCTCTTTATCCTAAGACAGAAAACAAATAAACATGCAATTAGATGTGGAATGCCCTCTGTTTTGCAGTTGGTTTTATCACGCTAATATGTGCTCATGAACGTTTCTCTTAACAAAAGGCGTTTCATAAAATTGATAGCCCCGGAATGTGCAAAACTACAAATTGCAGAACTCATTCATTTTTCTTTTTCAGTGGTCACAAAAGTAAATTATGAGGGTGGGGGAAAGTAGAGCCAAACGGCAGCTTTCTTCATACAGCTCTGATAAAGCACTTCCACCTTACCTGTAATACTCTCATCATGGAAGCAGTGGTGCTAAGCCCTCACTTTTATGGGTGTAGTTTGGGTCAAAAAACATTTGGCTTTGTATTTTGTGTGGAAGTTTGAGAGATGTGAATACACAAGTGTCTAAGAGGATGTTTCTCTGAATCCTTTTTGGAACTACTTCATCCAATTATCAAAAAAATGTGGGAAACATATCTAACAGTCTAAGGCCAGATCCTGGCCTAACCCTATGTGACGATACACCCTGTCCTCCCCTCCCCGCACTTCCAGACCTGAAGTGGGAGAGAAAGTACAGCGTGCTTGGTAATTCCCCCCTCCCTTGTACATGTGAATGAGGAGTTGGGGGGTGATATAGTTTTGGCTCTATCCCTCCAACCCTACAGCCAGTAGAATTGAGGCAACATGGGGGCAAAAGGTACAGTTCAGGGCCTACAGTACAGCAGATTACTCTCACTTGGAAATAAGGGTGGAGCAAAGACAGAACTCTGGGCTCCTCATAGGTCATTTTGCCTGTGAACGTCTTACTCTACAGCTGGGCTTAAAGGCCAAACCTGACCAACAGAATTCTTCTGAAGGTCATAAGTGAGTAAATTTTGGCTACTAAATATAATCGATTATACAAAGGTGGGGTGTATTTATATAGAATATCAGCAATAAAATATGATATTCTAGTTATTAAAACATTTCCCCTGAAAATTGCTACCTGTGTGTTACTTCTCCCTGCCCATGCATACATCTTCATCTCTCAAAGCCAGTACCAATTCAGATAAAGCTACATTTTTAAAAGTCTGTACGTGATGCAAACAAGTAGGGGTGAAAACACCTGATTCACATACACAAGTTCAGGGTTCACACGCACCAAGGCATAGGCATGCATACATCAGGTGTTTTGTACCCGTATTTTCAACAATAGAAGCCATGGTTTATTTCCCAGCCAAGATAACACCACAAAGGGAATTTTCTAAAAGAAATTTCTGCAGACCAAGACAGTGAAGTAATCACTTAACTTCAGGATCACCACATTATTCAATCAAAAAAAAAAAAAACCTGGAACAAAATATAGAACATTTTAAAATATAGTTTACGGGTGAATAAACTCCTGCTGCTCTTTATTTTAGTTAGTTGTCTATAATAGCATGGTGGAATAAAGAAAAATATTTGAAACTGATAGAAAACATATGTAAGAAATGTCAAACTATATTATACTATCAGGCTGGATTAAGGCATTAATATGCTATCTGAACAATTCCCTTGAATATGTGCTCTCATTGGTAACAATAGGCTAAACTAGCCACCTAATCGTTTATCAGAGCCCTGAAAGGCACATATTGTACAGCCTGTACACTCTTGCCAAAATATTCTTAGTAACAGAAAGAAATGCAACACTATATTTTGCACCCCTTAAATTCCATGCCACTGCACCCCCTTACAGTGTTTGGTCCAAGAATCTTAATACAGAGTTGAAAAATACATAATCCTTGCATCAAGAGACTGCCACAGTCTTGGTTCAGAAGAAGTATACACAGGTTTACAAATTTATGACTTTATTCAGTGGAATTCAGAAATGATTTTTAGGGCTAAACTCAGAAATAACTGTTCAGGCATTTTCTTTCTATAGTTAGAAAAAAAAAGTTCTATTTAATTCTAGTCTTTTCACACTTCTCTCAGCCAAAAGCTACAAATACAGACTCAGGTTCTGTTATATCCTAGTGAATTTTGTTCAGTATTTCAAAGACTGATTGAGTTCTTTATTCACACCACAAATTATACCTTTAAAAATAGGTCTCCAAAATAGTTTTGCATATTCATCTCTTTCCTTAGAATAAAAGGAAGACTAATACACTGGGCAATCTTTTCAGAGTTGCAAAGCATTCATAGCCAAAGGTTGGGCAATGTGACTATTCTAAAAACTACATGAAAGAAGAGACTGATAACAGCACACAGAACCTTGCACCTCTGGGGTGTCAGTCCTAAGCCAGACCATACCAGTAAAGGCTGAAGCTTTACTATCTGAAGACTAGTTGATGGCCTATGTGAATTGAGTTGTTCCATCCAGTGATAAGAGACCATACTGCAAAAAGCACAACAACCGGCAATTTTGCTGCCAATAACAACAACAAAAACAAAGACTGAATGGAAACAGAACTATTACATCAACCTTAGATGAGGTCCCTCCAGGCGAGGTTTGTGGCACATTAGCAGAGAAGAGAAGCCTGCACTGCTGTTGACTGTGACCCTACTTTATGGAGGAAGAGCTCAGATTCCAGATCCTGGCTCATGCAGGTGCAATGTGGAGGTAAAGGAGCAGATCACTGATTGTTGTGAATAGAGGATAACTGGTCCTGCATCTGGACAGCTTTCTCCTCTTTAAGGTGTTTTAGAAATTCACGGGATCCCTTATCTTTCAGGGACAAAATCATATTGGTCCATTTTTAGACTGGAGGATGGGAAGGCCGTGATCTCCTTTTGGAAATTATTCAGAGCAGAAAAGTAATTTGTTGGAAAGAGACCCAGTTGTTCATTTTTAGGCTGAAGATTGACTCCAGCTGAGTAGGTAGGACGAATTGAGATTTTGAACTTTGACTTTCTACTGAAAAAAAACCACACATTTTTAAAATGCTTCTAATATACATTTTTATAATAAAATGTGAGTTCCATATGTTCTGTGGGCCATAAACTGCTCCCTAAAGGACATTTCAGGTCATGGGCTCATCCACCACTTATTCCCCCCCCCCCCTTTCTTCCTGTTTAAATGTCTCTTTCTTCCATCAACTTCAGGGAATTAACAAGGGGGAGAAAGATCTGTGGGATTAGAGATAGAAAAAGTAAACAGAGGCAGCTGAGAAAGGGAGTAAAGAACAAAAGGGAGGTTGTTGGAAAGGGGTTTGCTGGCTCTAGTCTTCAAATGTTCTGCATCTAATTTCTGAATGTTTTTCTTTAACTGTACTTCAAAATATGGGATAAAGATAAAAGTCTTTTTTTACTTCCCATCTCTCAGCTACATATTTCCTGATGCGCGAAACATACTAAGTTCAATGGATATTTGTGTGTGTTGGGTGATAAAGCTCCAACTGTGCATCACTGGGAGATGATACATGACTGCAACATTGCCAAAACTGGGTGTACCAGCCAAGCAAAACATAATGGTGTGCTACTGGGACCATTTCTATACTGCTGTCCATCATGTATGACTTCGCTGAAGTCAAGGGGGCTGCAAGGCACATTATATCAGTTCAGAGTCTGGCCATCAGGGTCCAAAGCTCTGCTCTAATATTCATTTAATGACAGCATTGAAGTTACCATGTTCTGAGATCAATTCTCATGACTTCTGGTTATAGCTATACAATTCCTATACATTTCCATGATATTCCCTAGAGTACAGTATGAGAAAGACCCAGTCACACACAATGGTGGCCAATTAGAGATTAAAATCTCTAGTGGATAATGTATTTAGTTATATGAACTAAATGCTGCCTGTTCCCAATTTAATAACTACCACAGGCACTTCATAAATAATAAGCGTGACTACAGTAATCATCAGTTTAAATATAATTTCATCACATTGTTTTCCTCAGATATTTCAATAAATCATTGCAGTCACGCGCTTGCAACTTTGTGTTGTTACTGTATGCCACAAGACAGGGCATTTTAGTCTCACAAAGTTCTAATGTCTTCCTCTGGAATTGAGCCATGATTTCTCAAGGCTTCTAATTAGCGATACCACCAATATGAAAAACATGTACATGACTGTTAAAAAGCCCACATCTTCTAATTACCACGTCATTCAAAAAATTAACCTCATGATGACTGAAAACTCACGTCAGCTATTTCTAGAATTTGTGTTGCAGAGGTATGTCTTCTACAAATGACCTGCGGTTCAGTTTTTATTGATCGTCAGCTATGTAAAGTTTTATATCCTGATTGGTTCTTTGTCCAAATTCAAAAACCAAATTTCACCACAAATTTCATTTGATTTTATTACAGTGATCAGCAGCATGTCCCAAACTTCTGAAAGCTGAACCTCCCTTCAGGAAAATGAAACTCATTGCACCCCCTTTCAATCCTGCCATGTGCTGCCCATCTCCATTTATACTTCTATGCACCCCTAGCTAGCCCTTGGTGCATGAACTGGAAGGCATAGCCTAAACTATGAGGAATGCTGCAATCAATTATTTTTATTGCACTAACAACTATGTTCAAACTATGTTACATTTAAGGTGACACTTTTTTTTCAGGCTGGGAGATATAGTGGGGCATGTAAGACAAAGCTCCTAATATCAGGACATCTGGCAGTGGTCACCATACTTACATTTGAGAAGATGATGCCATGAGTGCTTAGTAACAAACTAACCATCTGTTTCATCATATCATGTTAAACTCAATACATAAATGAAGAATAATTTATCAATATGTATAAAAATTACCACACAAGCATGACCCCAACCAAAAGAAATAGAAATATACAGGTCATCCTTTCCATTTATTTTTTTGAACTGTGACAATGTAAACAATAGAAAAAGTCAAGCCTTTTGGCAATAACTTAAAAACCATGTAGATTGTAATGTATGAAAGGGAGGTAAAAATAGACCACGCATCTTGAGGTTCTAAATTTATTAAAACAGGAGACTAATACCTTCTATATTCTCTCTCTCTCTCTTTTTTTTTTTTTTTTAAACAGCATGTTCCAGTTGTTACTTTGTAAGAGAAAATTATGGCACCCCCAGGATTGCCTCTTCTGACTGGGCCCTTCCTTGAAATTCAAAGTCATATTCAGTGCAAATGAAACCCCAACCAAATCAATATCTAATGCTTTTGGTATTAACTTCTCCAAAAACAGGACCTAACCCATGCGCTCCTTCTCTGCTGCAATCCATAAAAGTTCTGATATTCTTGAACATGAGGGTTTAACAAGATTTCTAGCTTTCTTTCCATGGCAGAATTATGGAAAGGGGGTAGTCTCCCTTAAGACTGAGATTTATTTTTTGACTAGAAGCTTGATTATTCTCCAACTCCCCAAAACGTCAATAAAGTTTATTTCCACTTAAAATTTTGTACTTTTCTTTCCCATGCCAAATCTACAAACCAACTTGTCACAGAAATTTCAAATTAGGTTTATTTGCAATATCTTGGCAAGATCTAATAAGGATGAACAGATTTTGAGATTGGGAAACGCACATTTAAGATGATACAGGAGAATTACGAACATCAAAATGGCCTGTTGTGGTACAGCAGACTTTCAAACAGTGTCAAATGATTGATGGAGACCGCAACTCTCTCTCCCTTATACACACTTATTTTATGAGTGCACACACACAAATATATATACACATGTACATGCACAAAATACACACATGCACACTTTATATTATACACACACACACACACATACTGCAAAAATAAACGTGTCTTTAGCCCTTTCATATGCATAGTATTGAAAATGTGACTCCATCACTAGGGAGGTTTGTCATGGTGATTTATATATAAACAAGAAAAACTCACAGTTCTTCTTGTGCTGCTGCATTCTTGTCCAAAATCCAGGGATTTTTCATTATTTTCACATTTCCCAGCTAAGTACCCTGACTCATCTGCCTCCTACTCTTTTGATCCCACAAGTTCCAGATCTTAATCCTTACTTCTAGTCCCACATCTGCCTCCTCCTCATGAACTTTTAACATTTGCAAGACCTGCTGTAACCCTTAATAGGCCCATGGTTCCTGCTAACCTACCTAAGGTCATGCCTATCAGGAATAAGGCCCTGTGACTACACCTGCTCAGGGCTCCTGCCACACAAACAAGCCAGCGAAGCTGCCTGATGGACAACCCTACCTGATTAGCTGAGGAAGTTAGCAGTCTGGCTCATAAGAACACCTTCCCTGTGCTCACTTCTCACCAAGCCCTGCTCCTACTCTGTTCTTCCACAGCTTCCTGCCCTGTACCCAGCCTTGTTCCCATTCTGTCCCGACCTTGCACCTGCCTCAGAAGCAGCCCTGTTCCTGCCTTCTTTGACTCATGATAATCCAGTTCTGACCCTTGGCTCTGATTCCTGACTCTGTCCTCACTCTTGCCTCCGGCATTTGGGCTCTGACTCCAGTTCTGACCCAGGTGCTGGCCCTGTCTTGACCTTGGCTTTGGCATTTGAACTCTGACCACTAGGCATGACCGCCTGTGACCCTGTCTCCTGACAGTGCTTTCATTGTGCATTTCTATAACATTCAACTGTGTGTTTCTTTTGTCTACTGTGTTGGTCCCAGGAATGAGATACACGAAATGGGGGTGGTAATATCTTTTTTTGGACCAACTTCTCTTTATGAGAGAGACAAGCTTCCAAACTACACTTGAAGATCTCTCTGTAGCTTTAAAGCTTGTCTCTCTCACACAAAGAGAAGTTGGTCCAATAAAAATATTACCTCATCCATCTTGTTTCTTTTATGTTTAGCCTTAATGCTGAATTTCCTCTGGTTTTAATGGTGGCTTTTTGATAACTACAGTTATCAAAAATATGTAGTGATAACTACAGATTCTGAAACATTGTTATCACCATTAATGTATGTATATATAGTCTTAATCTTAACTCCAGTTTAATATAGATTTTTGTCTGGATTTAAGTGAGGTTTTGATATATCTCCCAGTGTAAATGGATAGCTCTTCCTGCTTTGCTCTTTTCAGCTCTTCTGAAACTACAATTTTTTTAGAGGGAATAGGGAAGGTGGGCATTTATAACCACTGTTCCCCATGTTTATTTTTATATGAGGCCATGGATGATAGAACCTTCCATTTTTTTCATGTAGCTTACCACTAAATCTTTTATTATACTGTCCTGTTTGCTAAATTCACTGTTCCCAATAGGCAAGCATGGTGCCTTCACTGAGGCCCAGATGTAGCACATAAAAGCTAGTGGTCTTTTTCCTGTTGTTTTTTTTATTCTTGAACATGTTAAAATTATACTTTTAGGTTCTTGCTGCTACACATTTCACCACTAACAATATACAAGATTCTTTGTTAAAACAAAGAATCAGTAGCGCAGTGACCCCTGGCCAAACAGACCAGCCATTATGGAATTCAACCATAGTTCACACACAAAGCCTTGAACATTTTTACTTTACTGAACATCTCCTTTTTATTACGAGGGAAAATGTTTCCCAGGACCCTAAGGTTATCCACCTGGAGAGCATCCAGAGACAGGCAGGACAATGTAATGCCTCATGCACCTCTGCCTTTTCAGCACCCCTTTATAATACAAGATTTATGGCCAGTGGAAGACCATATGATTCACCAAAGCCTTCTGTGTAATACAGGGGATAAAAGAAAAGGAACCTAATATAGTAGTATAGTATCAATTTAAAACCCAGATTTAGTCCTGACATTACTCCTGTATTACCTTGCTTTTAAAAAACTGCGTACAAGATTGTGGGCCTCTTGTTAGCTTCAGAGATGCCAAGCTGCCCATTTCCAAAACCTCATGATATGGGGACTTATAGGAGCAATGACCCGAAAGGATAATAAATCATCTTTGAGAAGTCATTTGTCATTTTACTTGAGGACTTTTCTGTGCCCTTTCTGAAGAATTGCTCCTGGTTTGAAACTGATCCACTGATTTTTTTTTTCCTTCATGAGGGATATATTATTTATTTAGAGCTGCTCCCAGCTGGAAGTGCCTCCCCCCCCCCGGGAATAAATGCACATTCTGTAGCTGGGAGAGCAGAGAAAGACATGATATTCGGGTGTGACTACTCTCCTGGATCTATGTTCATTTAAACCAGCTGATGATTGGCCTCATATTTTCTAGGATCAAAATTCATTAGGGACAAAAATGAATAGGGTCATGGCCTGATATTCAGAGATGCTAAGCACCGGTAGCCCCCACTGAACTCAATGCAAGATGTGGGTGCTCAGCTGCTCTCAAAAATCAGGCCATCACTGACTATTATTTCTAGTACTTATGCAGCAGCATAAATTGTACAATAACATGCCATAAGTGCTTGTTCCTTAAAACCCATTGCTGTATCCTTCCAGGGACTTTGGTATGTAGGGCTGGATCCACAAAGGGAACTAGGTGTCTAACTGCCACTTTAGACACCTAAGCCCAAAATTCAGATCCTCAAAATAAACTGCTTTCCCCTGCAGGCACCTAAGTTTCCTCTGGTAAAGTCGCCTGATGCCGCTAAAGTGCTTGCTGACTATACTCCACCAGAATCCATAAACTAAGTGTACCCCTGTCTATGTTGCCTGCAGGGCCAAATCCAGTAGGCATCCTCAGAGGCTGCCTACCAAATTGCGCTCTCCTCCCCAAAACACAGCCAAGGAAGAGGTGGTGATAGCAACAGCAGCTTCCTCATACTCAGAAGTTGCAGCACTCACCCAAGATCTAGGAGACCAGGGTTCAAGTCCCTACTCTGCCTGATGTGAAGCAGGGTCTTGTCCTCCCTCCCAGCTGAGTGCCCTAACCACTGGGCTTTAGTGTGTGCTGGAGTGGGTCACTCTGTCTCTCCTGTTGAAGCTGTTCCAATTTGTATGAAATACGTAAACATTAATAAAGCCTAAGAAACAGAGAACAGCTCTATAGCCCAATTGTTAGGGTGCTCACCTGGTAGACCCAGGTTCCAATCCCTGCTCCCATGAATATCTAAATAATTCATATAAAGTGGAACAGCTTCAACAGGAGAGATTCCCACCCCAGAACCCAGGAGTTAGGGAACTCACTTGAGAAATAGGAGGAGACCTGGGCTCAAGTCCCTGATGCAAATTAGACAGGGTGGGGATTTGAATCTAGGCAGGAGCGCCAGAACTCGTGTACAAGGGGGGGGGAGGGCCTCTGGCTCTAGAACTGTGGCAACGCCCCCTGCTCCCTTCTTCCCCCTCCCCGCCCCCACTGCTCCATGCCTGCCTGAGGCTATTATGCCCATGTTAAGTGGGTGGGCATGGCGCACACACACATACCCCGGTTCCCTCCAGTTCCAGCCCCCTGCAGCTGGGTCGCCCATCTCCAGGGTGAGCACTGCAACCACTGGGCTACTAAATATAAAGGGAGCCACTATTACCACCTCCTCTATTTTTTGTTAGAAATGGGGGTGACTTGGCTGAGACACCTAATTCCAGGAGAGGGTTCATGGCTGAGAGTCCCAAGTAGAGGGAGGCGCTTCCTTCTGGCCAGTGTTAAGCACCCAACTCCCTTTGAGGGCTGGGGCTTAGGCCACATCCCTCTCAGTATTTCCTACTGGCTAGTTTAGGCAGCTCCCTGTCCAGTAAACTGGCCTTTGTGAATCCCATTCTTAGGCACCTAACTCTCCCCATGCATTGTATAGGAAGTGTAGGTTGCCTAATCTGAGACTGAATTCCATTAGGTGGCAGAACACTTAAATATTAGATATTGCAATGCTGAGTCTAAGTCCTCTTTGTGGATCTAGCCCTTCGTCTATTATTTATTACTTGTATTATCCTAGAACCTAGGAATTGCACTCATGGACCAGGCCTCCATTATGCTAGGTGCTGTACAAAACAGAACAAAAAGACAGTCCGTGTTCCATAGAGCTTACAATCTAATTACAAGACAAGAGACAACAGGTGGATATAGACAGATGGGGAAAGTACAAAAAAACCAGTGAGACAATATCTGTCAGCATGATAGGCAGAGGCTTCAGCAAATCAGCAGCCTAACTGCAGTCAAGTTTTTTGTAGAACCCAGAGCAAAGTAGAGTTTTAGTAGGGGTTTGAAAGAAGATAATGAGTTAGTTTTTTGGATGTTTATGGACAGCTTCTCACAAGCATGAGGGGCAGGATGGGAGAAAGCACAAAGGTGCTTGTTTGAAAACTTAACAAGTGGACAATGGAAGCTGGTATCTTGGGTCGCTTAGAGGAAGGAGTCGACTTTTCATTAGTGGATCAGAGATGGGGTGGAGATAATTAATGAAGGGCCTAGAAAGTAAAGACAAGTAGCTTATATTTGATATGATACAGAAGAGAGAGCCTCTGAAGGGACACAAGGAAAAGGGTGCCATGGTCAAAGTGGTGGGCTGGGAAAATTATCTTTGCAGCAGCATTCTGAATGGATATCAGTGGGACAAGATTGTATTTGTGAAGGCCAGAGTAAAGGAGGTTGCAGCAATAGAGACACAGGATGAGAGCTGGACAAGGGTTTTAGCTGTACGGATGGAAAGGAAAGGCCATATTTTAGAGATGTTATGCAGAAAGAATTTAAGACTTAGACACAGCCAGGAAGTGAGGACCCTAGAAAGAGTTTTGAATCAAACCCAGGTTATAGGCCTGAGTGACAGGTAGAATGATAGTGTTGTCCACAGTAGTAGTATATTATGCTTCTGCTTTTTCTGTAAACGTACACATTTCTCAGTAAGAGCCAGTCTTTAAAAAAGAAAGTATAATCAAAGAATTGTCCTGCTGAATTGACATTTAAACCACCTGAGAAGATGGTTATGATTACAGTTGGAAATGACTATTTCTAGCATGATGGTGACAGAATCCTAAGCCATATGTCAGATGACAAATTTTAAGACTCTGCAAGTTTGAAGTTACCTGAAGTAACACTAAATACATTCCACCTGAATCACTTCCTCTCCATTTTCAATCTATGACCACCTTATTTTCAGATCTGTTGCCCTTTGATACTTTACTAGTATCTATTTACTATTTTCTTTCCATAAGTCTTTGTCCTCTTAGTACAGTCTCTTTCCTCCCCAAACTAATCTGCCTAATCATTCTTGCCACCTATGTTTCCAAACCCTGAATCAATTCAGTGGCTTTTCCATCACATTTTTCCAGTTTCAAGAATAGTCTTTCTATAGCCAGGAGGTGTGACCTCCCTCAGAGATTGACAGCAAAGGAGAGCCAACCCCCTTGGGGTGATGGGGGGAGGCTTGAAAGCTAAGAGTACACCGCCTGACCAGAAGCAGGTAGGCAGGGCTAGGAGTTTAAAACCCAGGCCTGTCCAGTCAGTCGGGGCCCAGCGGCCAAGAGAGAAGGAAGCCTTTCCCTTGGGGCCTGACCCTAGGGCCACACACAACCGCTCCACAGAGGAGAGGCTGCCGGAGCTACCCATGACATGGGGCCCTGAGGATCTGGAGGAGCTACCTGAACCAGACAAGCTGGAGGACTCCCCCGGATCCTACGACCTGGAGGAGAGGCTGCTGGAGCTGCCTACTGCCTGGGGCCCATAGGACCTGGAGGAGCTACCCCAGCTGCCAACCCCTGGCGAGCCAGAAGGGACCCACGGACCCTGTGAACTAGAGGAGCTGCCCTCCACAGATGACTCCAAACAGTTCCCAGACCAGTTTTCAAGAGACGAGGCCGAGGTCTTCTAGAGCTTCCCTCGGGCAGAGCACCCCGAAGAACCGTGGTACAGCTCAGGAGACCATGTACTGTAGGCAGAGGGTGGGAGGAAGTAGCCCAGGGGAGTCGACTATAGTCCGGCTGAGCTTGCGCTCGCTCTGAATCAGCGTGTTTTGGTTGGAGCCCCTCTGACAGGACACCCCATCATTGACAGGGCCCTGGGCTGGGATGCAATAGAGACGTGTGGGCCTGCGTTCCCCTCCCCACTTCCTAGCCCGACCTAGGGGTGATCGCCTGCTGAGGCCAGAGCCTGTCCCTTGCTGCCTGCCACACCTGGCCGAAGGGCCGGGTATGGCATTAGCTACACACCTGCAAAGGGCTAGAGACTGCTTTCCCCATTTACAGCCTGCCCTGTCGGAGGGCTAGGCCTGAGACTGTTTCCTCGCCCCTCTGGGGCCTAGAGACTATTTTTTCCCCCCACTGCCAGCCTGCCCTGCTGGGGGCTAGGTCTGAGACTATTGCCTCACCTTGTGAGGGCTGCAGGCTGTTCCTTGCTATCTGCCTCTCCTGCTAAGGGCCGGGCCATATACTGTTTGCTTGCCCTGGGAGGGCTGGAGACTGCCTGTAGCGATGCCTGCCCTGCCTAAGGGCCAGGGCGTCAGAACTGTCTACTCGCCCTACGCAGGGCTCGAGACTGTTCCCATTTGCCGGCCTGCCCTGCCTAAGGGTCAGGGCCCTGAACTATGTGATAGCCCTATTACAGTGCTAGAGACTACTATTCCTAAGGGGCAGGACCTGAAACCAAGGCTCGCCCTGTTAATGGCTGGAGGTGGCCCCTTTATTTTGGGCTCCCCGCAGGGCACAGGCACTGGGAGGTGTGGCCTCCCTGGGAGATTGATAGCGAGGGAGAGCCACCAGCACCACCCACTACAGGAGATCCTTTACACTTTCCAATATACAATAATCAGAACGGTACACAATATTTTAATTCAATGTAGTTAATGCTGAAATTTGGCACAATTCATTTTTAACATCTCTATATTATATTTACTCCTTTCACAGACTATGCTTGTCTTTCATCACACACGTTGGTTTTACTGCATTGCTCACTGTGACCCCAAAGTCTTTTTCCTGAACTTTCTTCTAAATCTAATTCAAAACGCTTCACGTGTAAAGAGGCCAAGTCAGACAAGGAACAACCCAGCGTCAGAATGTTGTGATATCTTTAAATTCAGGCAAAACAAAAAAGGGTGAATCATTTAAGTTGTTTAGTTGAACAAGATTGTTGCTAAGAGTGGCTCAACTGGTCCCCACTCTTAGGCTTCTCTACACAGTGGAGTGCTACGTTCTATGGGGGTGTGATTTCTAAAGTGCACTAACGTGCCGAGCACTAACTGGTCCAGGGAGACTCTGTTGGTGCATAAATGTTCCCTAATGTGTCTTCACATAGTACTGTTCGCCTCTGGTTCTCTCCAACCAGTTTTCACACATTTCTCGAAGATAATTGATCCTTTCAGTTTGCAGTGTTTGAGGGGGCCTTGTGCCCACCATAACCTTCTGGGATCTGTCTGTTCTATTTTGATGCATTTTTATTGTGTAATGTCCAAAATGATTTGCTGTACCTTTTCACCCAGACCTCACTGCAACATCATGTGCATAACATTAGGGTGAACATGGGGGCAAAATTTAAACCCATTCAGTATGGCTAGTGTGGACATACTAAATTGTCTCTGCTTAAACTAGTTAAGTTATAAACTGTTCCCCTAATCCCTTGGTGTTGATTTTTCTACAATACAGTACTGTGTATTGCAAATCCTCTTAACTTTAGTTAAAGGGTAAACTCAACTCATCTTAGCATTAAGAATGAAACACTGCTAATGAAATTATTAATATTCATACTTATACCAATAAATATTTCCAGAAAATGTCATGCTTAAGTTATTACTTCTATTATATTATTATGATATACTCTAACTTTGGCTGATACTAAGGCCCACCCAGAAGCTGCTGCTCGTGCAGCAAGCAGTGGTTTGTCTTCTGAGCAGGAACATTTGACATGAACTTTTTCAAGCTCTACATGCTATTCTGGTTGTCAATCAGACTATGGGGCCACTTAGAGTTTTTTTCCTTTTAACTTCAGGAATTGAATGGGATTTGTCCATTTCCTCTCAGGGACCACACCTCCTGTATCTCTCTCCTCTCCCACCACATCTGCTATGCTCCCAATCGGGCCTTAGGCTGACAAAGCTCAGGCTTGCATTTATGACGCTCTAGAACATTAAGACATTTTCAGTGGAAGGTCTGTAATTGTAGAACTTGCTTCTACAGGAGACCAGAGAATACGCATGAATCTTATCGCCCTAACGTGGTCTACAATGGAGAAATTAAACCAGATAAAATTTTTAGAGTATCTGTAGAACATTGTTTGTCCACACACAGAAGTGCTCCAAATGGTCTAATAGTCAGTTAGAACAGTCGTCTTTCTCAGCAGATATAACTGGGTAAAGCTCATCTGGTTCAGACTGTACTAGTTTAATAGTAGTGTGGCTGAAGAAAGTTGAAACTTGTCCTCCTCCTGCTATTGACCCACGGTGCACTGGTGGCCTTCCAGAATTACCAGGCTCCAGAGTACACTAGAAGCAGAACCAGAAATCCAGAATCCAAAGAAATTGAGACTGAAATTATTTAGGGCAATGCAAATGCGGACATGGGTCAAAACTTTTTAGCATGGCTAGTATGGATGCACTGAACAGTTTGCACTTAACTAGTTTAATAGAACTAGATGTACTATAAATGGCTCAACTCTCTAGCATAAACCAGGCTCTTTAGAGCAAGATTTAGGAAGCTTCTCAAATAAGCTTTCTGTAAGATATTTCACATAGATGGAATCAACCACTGTAATAAACTGGCTTAAAAAGGAAGGAGACGGGTTTCACCTTTGAGAAGTAAAGTGATGTAGCTTTATTACCAGAGTGCATTTGGATACTGCAGCGATGAGTGCCAAAGATGGGACAACAATCAGAACAGAAACTTGTCATTTTGGGTACTCACCTCATTGGTAACTGGTAACACTGATGATGCAGAATCACAGTATTTCAGTGCATTGCTTCTCTGGCCAAGATCTTTGTAGCACTGAAAATAAAGCGTAAAAACTAACAGACTCTCTACAATACCAGAGTCTCTGAATTTTTTAAAAAAGTAATCTGTTTTAGTTACCTTTGCCAAATACACATAATTGTATTTGGAATACCCAGGATGCATTTCTTCAGCCTGGATAATGAAATACAGGAAACAACAGAGACAAATATAGCATGATGAGATTAATGTGGTCAACCTAAAATTTCCAATAATGTGCAAAGCCTCCTCAAAGATTTAGGCTGGTTCCTTGCTGTCTGAATCATCTCATGCCCCATGCTCCATAAACCTTTTAGCATTGTTTAAAAAAATATACATGTAAAATTCTTATGGTTAACACAAAAGCTGGAAAAGCAGATTTTTGAGACTTGGCTAACGTCCTGGGTCTTTTTTCCCTTAAACTCTTGTAAAAGGATCAAGAAAATGCATCAGTCCAGGTACAAAATCAACAGTTCACCCATTCATACCACATGAAAAATAATAATGGGGGGGGGAAAAAAGTGTGTTATATTTTACTCCCTCCTGTCAAACAACCAAGCAACACTTGCTCATTCTAGTCAAGTACTATACATGGTTGTTTTACCACTTTTTTCACCTTCTCCTCCTCTCATTGCCTCTTTTATCTCTGTGTTCACCCTTCTTCATCCTATCTCCTGGAAAGTTCAAGACGTTTTTACAATATATTATGGAGCATCTGATTCTGCTCTCCTACTGCTAACTTCATTGTAAGAGCTGTGGGTATACTCCCCTGATGCCCTGCAGCTTGATATATGTACTCAAAAACATATTTCAGCATGAGCCACATTAGCTAGGAAGTACCTCAGTGGAATTTACAGTTGCTGCTACTTCTTAGGTCAAAACATTTGCTGTTATTGGTGGTACTGCATATTACCACACAATGGAAAAAATGCACAATCAAACATATTTCATCAGGCTTAGACAAATGCAGAAGATCACTTAAAACCACAGTTATTTTGCAGCATTGGAGCCTGAGCCAAAGTCCATAGATGTCAGTGGGAGTCTTTCCATTGACTTAGTGGAAAGTGACCCTTAAATAGAATAAATATTTGTTATATCAGAAGGGTGAGAATGCAGATGTAAACATATATTGTCCAACAGTACAGGAATTTGTGTGTGTTTTATTTTAAGACAAAGCAGAGGCATGAAAAAATCAAGTTTGATATTGAGGAAAAATGTGTTTGTCCAATATATCTGAGAAACAGTTCAAGAAAATCACATTTATGAAAGTTTACTTTTTCGAATTTGTTAAGTAACTTGCTCATGCTTAACAACTGCAGAAGTAGCAGTGATAAATAAAAGTTGCTCAATGGCTGCTTTAATTTGTGCACACACGGTTTTCTTAAAATTGTGAATTCAAACACAAATGCACAGTAACATGCGCCTATGTGATGGAACCATCTATTTTGCTCCATTCCACGTGCATGCTTAGTATTTACACAACTCCTACACACAAGAAGGAATGTCCCACTGAAAGCTAGAGAATGCGAAATTTCGATTAGAAAGAGGGAACCGTCACAGGGTTTGAGTTTTCCACTGAAACTGCATGAAAATCTTCCTCACTTATGTAAGTCCCTCCGAAAATGGGTTTAAAACAAGAGTCGCTCACTAATGCTGCTTTTGTCTCAGTGGCGTCCTTAGCTCTGACATTAAATCTGACAGTCACACAGAGTATTTGGTAAATAGCCACTCAGGAAAATATTTGGATAGGATATACCTTGAGGAAATTCTGCAGAGCTTCCTGTACTGTTGAAGTTGGTGGAGTCCCAAAAAGAGTAGCAGCTACTTTCTTCTCAATCCAAGACAACTGTGCTACCTGTAATAAAATCATAGAAAGAAAATAGACTTAAGGCTTATTTTTCAGTTGTGGAACAAAAATCTTGCCTTACATTACTGTATACTTATACAATGTGGTATGCAAAGGAACACAAAAAGGCATCTTTAATAAAATATTTTATCTTCACTATCCTAAAGAGTCATCTCATATGTATATTCAATAGTCAACATAATTTAAAGGTTTTTTAAAATAAATCCCTTTTTACTGTAAAAATACAATATGCGCATCACGAGAACAGTGCAAAATACTAATTAAAGCAACATGAGATTAAACCAACACTGGGTACAAAGATTAAAGTTCAGCCCAAAGATCATAAACATACATCGGTTTTTAAAATGTCAGGGTTGAAATACACTCTATTAAACTCTATTATCTATCTCAAGGGATAGATAGTGTGATGCTAGCCCCAAAAAAGCCAAGCAACTTTGCAAATTGCATGGCCCAACTCTGACCTTTCAATATATATAATAGGAAAATACAATGATAGTGAGGGTCATTCCTTATAAGTAGACTAGAGCTTTGATATGCAAGTGTATTGTTGGTAGTTATTTGATGTTATTTGCATATCTCTTGCTAGAGGTTAGCAATGTAGATAAACTGCCTTCCTGTCTGTCATTGTTCTATTGATTAAGAGTTTAAAAGGAACAGATGAACATTTAGATGGAACTTTAAATATAACAATACTATTGTTTGTATTTCTCTTTGAAATTTAAGAAGCAAATACCCCTGAATGGTTGTAAATGGCCAATTACCTTGTGCTAATGTAACTAGTTACTGGTATGCTCAGGACATAGGAGATGGTACTTCAGAGTCCCAAGTAATCATCTATTAATTGTTCAAGGAGATACCTGCTGTCAAGAAAATATCAGTCAGCCTGCATTCATCTATAAGAGACTGTAGTGGACAGATCCTTTTTATCACAAATTTGTCCGAGCTTGTCAAGGAATGTTTGGATCGCAAGATTGAGATCCCAGCACCATCCTGGAATCACCTTGATAATTCTCATGGGAGAATTTGAACAAACTCTGCACATGGACTATTTAGTCTTCATTTCTCTGGACTCAATTTCTAACAAAGAAGCTCTAAACAAGGACTGATGACCCCCACGCTGTTTGGGTAATTTCAGAGACTTTGCCATTTAAGAACTTTTCAATTCGGTTACCTCTATTTTAAAAGTGACCTAAGAGCTTTATTTTCATCGGTGTATGTTTACTGGCCTTTTAACCATTACTCTCATTCCCTTTTTAAAATAAATGTTAGTTTAGTTGATAAGCCTTGGCTTTAAGGGTGTATTTGGGTAAGGTCTGAACTATTCATTGATCTGTTTGGTCGCGTGTCCGATCCTTTGGGATTGGTAGAATTTTTATCCATCATATGTAAAAAAGTTTTCAGTGATCCCCATCATATTTGACTTGGCTGTCTGGGTGCTAGCCAAAGGGCTTGATAGTTTTTAGGGAACTATGTTTTGTCTATTGAATGACCAGTTAGGTCATCAGAACGTGTTTGTTGGTGGCTTGGTATATTTTATGGAAGAAAAGCCATCAGTGTTTAGGGCTTTGCCTGCCCCATTCTTTGTAGCTTAAACAGGGCTAACTATCTCAGCATGGCTCCCCTGGAGGCCAACGTCACAGACCCGGTCTACACTTACCTTCCGGATTCAGCGGCAGTCAACGGGAGATACGCAAGTGACACAAATCACTTACATATCTCCCATCGACTTCGCTGCGTCTGCTCCGCGCCGTCCATGCTGCGTTGAAGGGAACAGCGTTCCCTTCAACGCAGCGCTACGCCACTTACCAGGGTGGTTTCCCTGCATCAATTGCTGGATCGACTGAGCGGGTCTACACAGACTGCTCAGTCAATCCAGGGCAATCGATCTGATGGCGGCAAATTTGCTGCCGTCAGTGTAGATCCAGCCACAGATAGTAAAACATGATAGCCCATCTATTGAACATTTCCAAACATTAGAGACAGCTGTTGCTATTGTCATTATGTGGGTGGCTAAGGCTCTTCTAAGACAGGTTCATTTTTTGGGCATGGCGAGACACAGATATCATTAAGTAGGTGCCCAGTTGTCCACTTGAATTCTGATCAATAGCACATGCCAAGGAGCATCTCATGTCCTAGGATTACAGGCTAGTGTAAAGGGACCTCCCAGAGTTTTCTTCATTTTGTGTTGCCATTGTCACACTATATATTGTATGCCATTTCCTTCCTATATATATCTAGGCAAACTTCAGCAGTCACAAGAAGGGATTCTTGAGACTGAGTGGGTTTCTGCTGTAATATTTTTAGTTCGCCACCTAATCAAATCCCTGATCAAAGCAGGAACAGCATAGGAGTTGGGAATACAGGCATGAAGAAATTGGTTCTCTCAAATGGGATGCCACTTCACTGAATGGAGGAATTACCTGTTTTCCCCCAACTGATGTTTGGAGGAGAACTGGTACCTCGGCAGAGGAAAAGCAGGATGCTTCTCCTGCACAGTACTTTAGCCAAACTGATGCTTACTGAAATTGACTAGGACTGAAAAGTTAGGCACTATGATTCCTTGACAGCAACTGCTGGCATGACCCACATACAGGGGCCAGAGAGGAGCGGATGCAGCCAAAGAATGAAGAGAGGTGCAGAACTCTTGTGAGAACCAAGACCTGAAAAAATGTGGTGAATCAGCCAGGTCATCAACTCAGAGAGAGCGCTGCATTGTAACTAAAGACTTGGCCCTTTAAAATTCATGTCTGTTCTGCTGCATCTGTACTGATGACTATTGGTGAATGAGACTGGGGGATGGAGAGCTTCAGAACCTTCAAACCCTTGCTCCTCTGCTCTCGTCTGCTGCATTCAGCAATAATCCATCAGATTTTGAAAACTAATGCTTTCCATTAAAGAAAATCTATTCAAAACTAAAGATTGTAACATATACCTCGCCACTCACATTCACTACAATTTTTTCATTTTCACTGAATGTGAATTTTTTAATATTTCTTATTACAAACTGTTCTATAAAACACACTATTGCAAAATATTAATATAGCCAGCATACAGCAGTGAAATGTATAAAGACTATTTTCTTGTCTGGCCTCAATCGCTTTGGCCAAGTTTGAATAGTATTGCACAGAGACAAAGCATTCTGGCCAAGTCTTGCTAGTCTTCTGGCAAAGGCCAGTTCCTGAGAAATACGTATTTGCTAAATATCGTCAGTAGGTCTTTCACTTGAAACCACTAAAAATAATATTCTGCAGATAAACAATATTAACAAGTAACTGTAGCTATTTTAATTCTCCCCCCACCGCAACACAACGCCTCTTTCAAAGTCCTGGTTTCAAGAGAAATACTTTGACAAGTTCACTGTTCCCTGTTCATTAAAACAACATGGTGTTTCACCCCTACAGTGCATAGTGCCAGTAATGTGCTACTAAGTGCAGCATGTGATTTAAAACATACAGCTGTGAACTAGTGTGCAGATACAATGACTCCTCCTCGTACTGCACTTTTCACCAGCTCTTTATTTTCTAAAACCCATTGAGTAGGACAGGGAGGTTGCAGCAGAGTTTAAAATATATTGCTTTCTTCAGGCCAATCCATTGCTGCAGTGCTCTTTGCTTTCTTGGAGTGGGACGAAGTTTTTACTGGTATCATTAGGTCCATCTGATCCAGATGCAGTAACACATTTCTGCTGTGATGCAACAGAGAAGGGACTTCCATGTTTTCCACTGTGGAATTTCTAACTAGGTGCTTTAATTCTGCGGGCTGATATTTAAATACAAGCTCTGTCTGGCAGTTTTTTATTTTCTTACAAGATTTCATCAGAATTGCTTCCCTGGGATTTGGTTTTGTATTTTGACTTGCATGGGTGCACTTCTGCATCGCACAAACTAAAAAAAATATATATATATTTGCTCTGCCTTTTTTATATTAAAAAGAAACACCAATTTAAAGCAACACAGTCATCTACATTTTAAAAGTATGCATGGGCAATATTTCATTTTTAATAATATATAATGTGCACTGCATTTGGTACTACTATTATTATGGAGAATATATAAGCATCCTACTGCCTTCTACACAGCTTTAAGTATTCAGATTTATACTGTAACAGTTCTCCCTATGCAAAGAGAATCCCCACCCACCCTATTGGGACTGGTCTCCATCCCCTTTGTGTCATGGAAGTGGTGCCAAAAAAGGGACATTTCTGGTCTCATTTCTGGAAGAACACCTGCTTCTTGTCACTGGGATCCTTGAGAGTGCCTGCCCCTGCTACTGGGCCAGTGGTTTTATTAGCATCTTACAATCCCATCTGAGAACAGAGGAGAATTTTGATGCCCTTCCCCTTTGAACTTCATACACCTTCTGGCATAATCTGGTGATGCCCCACTTTTCGTGTGGCCTTTCCATTCAGAGTCCATTATACTTTCAGGAAGTCAGATACTGAGAGCAAGGCATCTTCCCAGGATTTTATTGTTTCCTGATGTTCCTTGGAAGAACAGAATCCATGCTACCGTCAAGATCAATTTTGAAGGATGAACAATTAGCTACTGAAGGCAGCTGTCTTAAAAAGTCTGCTTTCACTACTGGAATTTATGATATATCTGGGGGTCTGAAAAAGAAAACCATTCTCTATCATCTGAGATGAGGAGAGTTTGGTCTTTTCCCTTTCCCCTACTTCTTTTTGTTTTCCCTACTTGAGAAAGGTGCTCAGAAGAGAAAGCCCAAGGAGTCATCAACTCCCTGATTAACCATACTAACGTTGGAGGGGTGTCACTCCAGGTCACTAAGATATCCCACCTACTGACAAAGAGGGAAACAATTAAGAGGTCACCTCTAGAAACCTTGGTAACAATAAAAGAGGGAAGGACTGGCGGCTGCCTCTCTCAGTTACTGCAAGGGAAGGAAGCAAGCTACTCACGGGCTGCTGATGGCAGTGGCTGCCAAAAATCTCATACAAAATCCTGCTATTCAAGGACAGGGAGCAGACTGCAATTCTCTACTGGAAATTTTGGGGCTACATGAGAAGTGGGAGACAGAGATGTCCCTAGCACACTCCCTTTCCTGCAGGGTGCAGTGGTACCAGAACTTAGCGCTATTGGATAATTAACAAAATGCAAACAGTGTCTATTCAAAGGTTTTTTCAAATAGCAGGAATCTGCTACTAAGGAAACAAACCTATTCAATCTGAAAACTCAGCCAGGAAGTGACCTGCATCCCTAAAGAATTTCCTCCCCAGTGCTTCCTTGGTAATAGCTAACTAAAGACACGAGGTACAGTTGTCCTCAATAAAACCTTCCAATCCATCCAATTTTAGAAAAAATATCACTAAGTCGCTTACTTCAGCATCTTCCCAGGTTCTTCTTGTTTTAGTACAGTATATTAAGATGGAATTGAATTAAGTAATTTTATGTCGCAGGACTGCTGGCAGAAATTAAATAACTGGACAGCAGCCTTGTTATAAACTATCCGCTTCCAACACAAATACTTTAATGTTTGCCAGTATAAGAGTTGAGAAAACGCCATAATAGTCCGCATACGTATCTACCCATTTAGTCAGCATCAGCTCTGTAGGTTTTTCATTTACCAGTGAATGAGAGGAAGAGAGTTAACAAAAAATATGGTAGAAGTAATCAGGTCAGATTTAACCCTGGTGTATCATCACTGATATCACTGGAGTTACATCAAGGAAGAGTCTGGCAATCATGAGCAATTTGCAAAAAGAAAACTCAAGAGAGTCAAATTTTAACACCTAAGTGGCCTTTATAAGAGGCCTTGATGCAGTTTCACTGGTATGTTTTAGCTGTTCTGTACCACCGCTGTGATAAACAGCAGACATAAATCCATCTCAACAAGATACTTAGGTCAGATTTACAGCTTCTTTGCATCACTGGAGCAATGAAAACATATTATAAAAAAGCATGTATTTGTTTGCCTAACTTTCAAGAAAATATAACAAACCTCCAGTACTGTGATGGGGTGTGTAGCCCACATGGAGCCTGGAAGAGCTAACGTGGGGTGGAGAGACCAGTTATGTTCCCAGATGTACTGGGAGGAAGAGCCAGATTTAATTAAACATGAGTGCCAGCTGGGAAGGATCTATGTGGTTACTAAAAAGCCAGGAAGTTAAAAGCAGAAAGGGGGTTGCAGGGAGAGTCTACAATCCCTCTCCGAAAATAAAGAGGTGGGGAGGAGGAAGCCCTGGGAAACTAGCCAGACTAAGAGAAGGCTGGGAAGAAAAGCTGGGAGCAGAAGGAAATACCCCTGGACAGTAGGCCCAGAGAGAAAAGCAGGACTGGGTGAGGATTTTTAAAAGGGAGTTAAGCCCTGAAATATGGGCAAGGCTAGGAAAGCTGAGCTATGGAAGAAGGTGCGAACTAAAAGGGAAACAAACAATAGAGGGGCTTGCGGGAAAGAGCTTTTACCCTGAGACTGTCCCTGAAACAAGAGGTCTGCTGGGGAGGAGGAGACTTCTGAAGCAGGCCTGGAAGAAGAAGGGCTTCAGGGAAGACATCCTGAGGGTCACTGGCTCAGGAGAAAGCCCTGGGGGGGGCAGCATTCTGTGACAGAGGGAGGAGGAATTCTGCAGTGCCTGGGGGTGAGGCAAAGAGAGTACAGGGGATTGGTTCTGGGAAGGCTAGAAGAGCTTTTTTTATTCCTTTGAGTTGGGACATTATCACCCCAAAAAAGAGTGGACTAAATCATGACCTGGCCAGAGTGACCATCAGCGGGGGACACCATATGGGGAGAGAGCTGCTACCACAAGCAGGCTCTCCTGCAGCGAGTGAACTCTTTCGCAAATACCTAAGCATAATACCCTATAAACCAAAGTTACTTACATAAATATCAGTTTCTCATGGAACTGAAGGACAGGGTGGTTTTCCTTGTCACTTCATGAAAACAACACAGTGGAAACTTAAAAAGACACACTATATACTCCTTGATCCATGCACATCAACAAATTTTCTTTCAGCACAACAGTAATGCTTGCTACTTAAAAAAGCTGGAGTCGAGAAATCCTCATTAAAATATATGCTCACAACACCTCCATGAGAGAAGGAAGTATTATCCCCATTTGACACCTGCAGAACTGAGGCACAGGGACTAAGTAACTTATCCAATGTCACATAGGAAGTCTGTTGCAGACTGTCGTCTCCCAACACCTAACCACCCATGCATCCTCTCCAAAGCTTAGTTATCATTTCATTAATATATGTAAATAATAAAGCAAAATTCAAAACAACAAGGTGCTTTGAAAGTGAGTATGTGGTATAGTTAACATATTTGATAACAGTGAGTAGTAAGGACAGTCTGTATGTATTAAAAACCAGGCATGTAGAAATTATTTCGTGACAAGTACATAGCAATGCTTTGTTTACAATTTCAAAGTTTCCACTTCAATAAATATGTCGTTTCTCTGAGATTTCAGTTACACCATATTCCATTTCAGTTACACCCTATTCCATTGTAAACACATGATCGTTTTTCAGCACATTCAAGTAAAATATTAGGCATATAAAGCAACTTACTGAATAGCACCATCTTCCATTTAGGTAATATAAAGAAGGATCTTGAGGATTAAGTTCAATTGCTTTGTCTAGATGCTCCTGTTAGAAAGAAGTTCAAAAGAAAGAAAATGGGATATTCACTTCTGATTAGGAGTGGTTTTCAAACCTTTTAAAATTGCATTGCAAAATCATTTAAATTCTTTTTTGTGACTGCGTTTGCCACAGTTGTTCTAATGATCTGTAAATATTTTAACTGGCAATACCTTGCTTGTAAAAGAAAACCACAAACACAACGTTGCACATAATGTACCAGGACACATTGCATTTAGAACATGACCTAGCAACTCTAAGGTTCAAACAAACAATTGAAAGATATTTAAAACAAACAACAACAAAAAGGCTGATGTGCTCCAAACCTATTAAACTTTGGTTTTAACCATATTTAGTATTAGAAAAGCATAGTGCATCAACCCAGTGAGAACATTTATTTTGCTTCATAGATACTGAATGCTTGAACTGATGATCAACCACTAAATTGTAACCTTCTCTTGTGTGGAATATGACTGCCACCATGAAATGGTGTACCACACAATATATTTTATATTCAGAAGCATGACCTGGTTTTCTGTGAGGTGGATAATGTGAAAATACATCCATGGCAGATAGTCAGAAACCTCTAGAATTAATTTGACATAGATCTCTAAGACATGAAGTGAACCATGGTTGTATCTTTTCAATTAAAATGTGACTTGAAGCAGGGCTCGACAAACCCCGGGCGCCAGGTCACCATGGTACCTAGAAATTTAAGTCTGGCACCTAGCTTTTTCTCCCAGGATGAGTGGCCGCTGCGCTCCAGACAGGGCGCCCCGCCGCTGGGCCCATGCTGCGGGAGAGGGGCGTGGCCAAGAGGGGAGAGCAGCTGCCGCTGTAGTGCCAAAAACTGAGAACAGAGATTTTGTGATTCAGGTTCTACTGAGCATGCTCAGTAACATTTGCTGCAGCCGCTGTCCTCACCCTGCTCTTACTCGGAGTCAGACTCAGTTGCCTGCTCTTTAGAGGGGCTAAAAAGGGGCAAAGGGGGCAAACTGGATGGGCAGAATCTGATCAGGGGACAGAATTTTACTGGCCTGGGAGGTTAAGCCGATGGAGGTGGAGTAAGAGAGGGGCTGAGGAGCAAAATCGGGGGGGGGGGAGGGAGGAGGGGGAAGAGGGAAGAGTCTTGCCAGGGTGCCCCACCGCTGGGCCCACCTTGTCTGGCTCCTTAATTTTGGGGCAGGCTTCTAACTCCGAAGCAAATTTGTCAAGCCCTGCTTGAAGTATAGATCCTATAGCCCTGCCCCACAGTTCAGGAGATAAAATAAGTCTGCATTAAACAGTCCAAAGGATAATAAAAATCAAATGAGATGTTTCTTCCAAGCCCACCTTTCCTCTTCTCCCCCCTTTTCCAGGTCTCATTTACTGAGGTAAATTCTTTCTGCATAATTAGTATTTCAGGAATAAGGAGTTTCTTGAAGGAGTATTTTTTCAACCCTGATTTATCATTTGCCGCTCAAAATAATTCAATTGTCAGATATTGTAGGTTTCACATTTCCAACGTCTCTATTTTTTTTAACTAAGCCAATCATTCACGCAGTAGTATAGAGTATTATAACGTCTCATCTGAACCACCCAAATGATCATCTTCTTGCAGATCTGAGAGCTTCCTATTTTCTTTTCTTTTGCAAACTAATCAAATATCTACTACTCTTTCAATCTATTTTTCCTATAGTTCCCATGTTTTTATATTAGTTATGCGATTTCAGAAGTTACCTCTGAAAAGGAGAATCTTATTGAAAATTTTACAGTTAACATTTGAGACTGTTCTTAAACTCACTCCTTTTATAACTGCGGAAACTGCTTCTTATTTATATGACCCCTTGTATATGGCTCATGATCGATCTCTTTTCCTCTGTTCTTGACCTTTGCTGTGTGTCCAGATATCCTAGGCTTTACTCACTGGGCGCTGTTAGGGTGCAATGCTCTCGGAGATGAGATTTGTACTATATTGATACTATACTATACGCTCTTTCACATCCAAACATAAATAATACATTTCAATTTAGACAATTGCTAACAATTTTACTTAATTATGGATACATGTTCATTGATATAAACTGCCTTATTTTGCATAGGTGTTTATTAGTTGAGCTTTTTTTTTTGGTTATTTACTGTGTAATGTAAAATGACGATACCTCTGAATAGGTCATTCCTGGTAGTTTGAAAGCTAATGGAGAATATGGGATAGGAGCCCACAAAAATAATTTCTTAACTTTAACATTGGCGCTTAAACATACCCTGAGTCATTTGCTACATTAAATCTACCTTTTATACTATCGGGGGAAATAAATTAATAACAACTGCTAAGGAAACCACCAAAACGTACCTTAAAGAGATAGCCATTCTTGATTTTGTTTTGTACACTGTCAAACTCAGACATATAGCCACACATGATTGCAAACCTGGCGGGAGGGGAAAAAAGCAAAGCAGCAAAAACAAAGTTCACACATTTATGATCATTTTAGTCAAATCTCTGAATCAAATTATACAATATTTCCATAATTACTTCATACAATAGCTAGAATATTCCTGAAGATTTATTGGCTGGGTCAAAATAGTATATATTGTGCATATTTAGAAAATAGAAACACATGATAAAATGGCAGCAAAAATGTTGTTAGGCACTGAGAAAGCATAATGGACTCTGTCTGGGCTATCACAGGGAGTATGAACCAGGGACCTTCCTTCAGAGCTGAAAGTATGAGCTTCCACACTGAAGCCAAAGGATTAAGTTTTCAAAAGTGCCAAGTGACTCAGGCACCAAAGACCCATTTACAAAAGTGACCCAGGCACTTATGAGCAAGTCAATGGACTTAGGGCCTATGTCACTTCCAAAAAAATTGGAATTCGGCGCTTCTGAAAACATTTATCCTTCGGTTCTAGCGGCCAGCTGTAATGTAATGTAACATGACCTTATGTGGACCAGCCACTAGAGGTAGAGAAAGATCCACACTCTTTTAATATGGGTTACATAAGTAGCGCACACATATCCTGGCATTCAGAGAAGGGTGAAAGTTGCCACAGCTGAGGTTGTCAAGTTTGAGAAAAGGAGCACAGCTCACTATATGTAGAAAACAGCATTATCACATCCTGTCTTTCAGAACTTGGAGTCAGCAGTGGAAGTGCAGCAAGTGGCAGATATGACTGAAAGAATACAAGATTGATTCTCCAATCATATGGTTGCATCAGTCATGTCTTCATAGGCTAACAAGTGTGACGGGGTCAGGCCGGACAGCTATGAAAAAGTACTAGAAGGCATGTATATTAACCCCAGGCTCAAAAAAGCCCTATTCCCTGGGTAATTCAGCTGGGGCTGATTAGGCAATTAGGCCACCTGGGGCTGCTTAACTAATTAGACCACCTGGGGCAGTTTAGGCAATTAGGACACCTGGGGCCAACTAAGGAGCCCCACCCCAAACACTTAAAAGCCTGCAGGGGCAGGTAGGCAGTGTGGGTTGTGGAGTGAGGAGGTGTGGAGTTGAGAGTTAGGAGTTTACAGGTTACAGTTTTGGAGTTGAGAGTTTGGAGTTTGCAGTTTAAAAGCCTGCAGCTTGGTGCTGGCAGCCTGGAGCTAGGAGACTGCAGCCTGGCAGCCTGCAGAAGCTTGGGAGTTGCCACAGTTCCTGCCACAGCACTGGAGGCAGGCCACCAGCTGGGGTAGCAGGAAGTGGTCCACAGACTACCCCAAGGGAAGGTAGCAGTACTCAGGGGCAGAGCGGGCCCCATCCCCTCCCTAACCCTTCCCCCAGCTGCCCCACCGGCCGGGCCGGAAGAGCGCAAGACCCACGAGGGCGGAGTACATCTGTTCCCCCCCCCCACTCTGTTACACAAGGTTCACAGAAATAGTTTCTTATAACAAGAATACACTGATTGTCACACTGGTTATGCAGTGCCAGAGAGGTTGATAGGGAAGTTAGAAATGAGAGAGAGAGAGAGAGAAAAGGATAGAACTGATAGTTCACGGTGTGCAAAGCTCACCAGAAGATCTTGTACATACATCTTCTGTATAAATTACTTTCACAGATTCTGTTTATCTGGCATATGCAGAGCAGCATACAGAAGCAGAAGATGCAGCTACACAGAGACTAGCCTATGATATTGTATTTGAGACACAATGTGTGATCATATAACAAAAGACTGCATCTCATTGCATATTCTTGAAGGATAGGTCCATCAATGGCTATTAGCCAGGACAGTCAGGGATGCAACCCTATGCTTCGAGTGTCCCTAGCCTCTGTTTGCCAGATGCTGGGACTGGACGACAAGGGATGGACGGCTCAATGATTGCCTGTTCTGTTCATTCCCTCTGAAGCATCTGGCATTGGCCACTGTTGGAAAATAGGATACTGGGCTTTATGGACCATTATCTGACCCAGTATGGCTGTTCTTATGTACAAGGGAGCAAAGAGTTAAGGTTGTGTGCACAATCTTAACTTTGCCATTTCTTGACTTGTGAATGCTACCTTACCATTCTCTTCAGGTATATTTTCAGTTATGGAAATGTATATAAATAGATTACACTGTGCATGGTGATGTGGCACTGGATAAGGGCAGAGTATTCTCGGCGCAGGGTGAGGCTCTTCATTAGGTGCTTACACTCATGATTGAACAGTCAGAAGATAAATAGCCACTTTCAATCTTACCTATTTGATTTATGGCTTTTTCTGCTGCAACTGAATTAAGCAATGCTTCACATTTTCCTGCTGCCTAGATTTCTACAAGTTTTTCAAATATCCTACTCACTTTTCTGAATGTCCCCTCTCCCTTTTATCCATTCCTCTGTGTTTGTTAGCTGTTCTGGTGTACCCAGTACTCCTTGTTTAGTTAATTTTTAAAATGTTCTAAAATTTGTGTTCTGTGACAGCAAACCACACAATGCTGCTCTTTCTATTCCATTCTATGGTTCCAAGCCAAGTCTCCTACTGACTTCTATCACATTCCTCTGCTCTCATCATGTCTTAGGACCTGTTGCCTTAATTGTCTTTTTTTAAAAATTTATTTCATAAAGAAAATTCACCTCTACTTTAAAAAAAACATCCTCTCATATCTTGGCTTTTTTCTCCCGCCTTTTTCAATATAAGTTCATGATCAACTGTTGGAGGCAAGCAGTGTTTTAACAGGGCATCTGTGAGGTCCCAGCGGAACTGTGTGTTTAGGTCCCAATTCTGGAATGTTTAACTTCAATGTACATGGATTTAATGGGATTAGTCACATGCATAAAGTTAAGCATGTACATTAAGTGGTTGGAGGATCAAGACCTTCATTCCAAACTGCCTATAATTATGAGACTTTTCAAATTATGATAAATTACTATGTATGGCAACATAAGCATTTCAAAAGGAAATTTAGGGCTACTCAAAAAAGTTATATAAAATTATAATTGAGACAAATGTGCTGTTTTAGAAATATTTTTAAATGGACTCTCTCTCTAAGTTTATATTATATTATCTGAACAATACTCATCTTGACACTCCAGGAGTTTATGAACTCTTACTGATGTGCACATATTACTTCAATTGTAATGGAATCATGCATGCATAACAAAAGGAAAACAGATCCCCTGGGCCTGATTTTAAATTTGCCCTAAGACCACTTTGCACCACTTTATAGAGCTAATAAAGCAGCATAAACCCATAAATATGCTTTCCAAGATCTTGAGAGTTCAACTATGACATTTAAGATTTTACAATGCATTATTAAATCAAAATAAGGAATAATCTAAAAGAGAAAAAATAAGTGGAAGTATAGAGTTAAAGAATTATGCAAAAATACTTAGCAAGTAAATGGCAGTAAAAGAAAAGCATTCTGCATTTGAATTAATTTATTTTAAATGATTACATTTCAGCTTTATTGGACTCTTCACAAAATTTAACAAACTACAGTGAGTCCTCATGAAAGGTACATACTGTAATTGCTAATACAAGTAATAAAATATAATTTTACTGCTTATAATTGAATCCAAGGCTTTCACTGTAAAAATCAATGATAAAAATCATGTTATGAATTGTTCATTTCTGATACTGCTGATGTTTCCTGTCAAGGCATTAAAGTGCGGTTAATAATAATTGTTGAATTCATGTGACTCTCAGACAAATTGTCAAACACTGTTGAGCACTGAACAGTATCTGGCTAATATACGTTGATACTGCTGTCTGCTAAAATAGCAGGAATTTATATGGGAAAGAGCTGGCGAGGACAAAAGAAACTAGGAAGGTCAAGAAAGTTCATGTATTTACAGAGAGGGGAAAGGTACTAAAAACTTTATTTGGCATAAATTGCTCAAACTTAGGCAACATGTCTCCTACTCACACTACTCATTAGGTGCTAATCAGATAAACTCAGCATACCATAGCTAAACGGATTGCTGCTGGAAAAGAAAACAATGAAAAGCGAACAAGCTAATCCGGCATCTTGCAGTATTTTCCTGTGCGTGACAAGGAACAAAGGGCCCTATCTTAAACCTATTCAGAGCAGTACTTTTATTTATAACTATTATCTGTGATATGAAGATATCCCAATAAAATACATACAAAATGAAAAATAAACAGCTAAATTATCAATTTTAAATACATGCCCTTTTCTAAAAATGAGGAAATCTCTCCTATATTGCTGCATTGTTCTATTTTACACTTTTGTATCTGAACAAACAGTAATGCTGGCAACTTGTGCATACAATTTAATTAATTGCGGAGAGTTAAAATTGCAAAGCACATTGGACAATCATTTGTGGATAGTAGCTGGCTAAAGACAGAATTAATAATTTTCCAGATTTCCAGGTGGGGATGGGTTTGAGTACAAATAAAGGAGGGAGAGAAAATGAAGTTTTATCTTTATTTGTAAATTGATACTCTACTAAATGGATTCACCAATCCGGACACCTGTGGCTAGTAACAGGAGCATCTTTCAACAATAAACCAAAACATGGGACTATTGAGACACTTGCCAATCACTGTCCTGCCCAACATTTGGATGCTACTGTATTCCCAATCATTGTTCTGACCAACTTTATGTATATTATTGTAATACATAATAATTTCACACCTGGTAAAATGTCTAACTAGAGAAAAATATCAAGGGGAAATAAACAATTAAGAGCCAGATGAAAGTCTTCAGTGCATAAAGATCTCTGTACAAATTTTGGGCATATTTATTAGCAAAGCTAGCAGAATGAAATAAACTGGACTTTTTTTTTTTTACACTACACATATTGAAATATTAACAACCTACTTTTATCCAAATTCACTATTTTCCTGCATGGTTCAGGGTTCAGTGCAGTGCACTGCTAGGGAACTTCCCCAGTCTAGAGAGTACACCACACAGGCGCTTGCCCCATCTAGTGGTTCAATTAGGAAGCAGCAGACACCTTTAAAGCGGGCAATATTTAGTGATTTTTAGAATGATAATGTAATTGCGCTATTATAAAATCTGCAAAAAACAAAATGTTCAAATACTGTATAAAGTTAATAAAAGTTTATAACACCTCCATAGGGAAAAAGATAAGGAGGAAATCTTTAAAGGCTAGGGACGTACAAGACAATGAGTTAATGTTGGTACTTTACTAATATCACAAATACCTACACACTCAAACATGCTCATTACATAAACATAATGGACACACTTATAACTACTTTTAGTTGAGAAAACATTGTTTCTGTTAAAGTTAAATCAAAATATGAACTTGGAAATGTGCTTTGGTACAATCACTGTATAAGAGACACTGAAAATACAAAAACACAAACAGACAAACCCAGAAA
Source organism: Mesoclemmys tuberculata (assembly GCA_007922155.1). Lineage (NCBI taxonomy): Eukaryota > Metazoa > Chordata > Testudines > Chelidae > Mesoclemmys > Mesoclemmys tuberculata. Next base: position 11,075,510 of record ML675721.1, on the reverse strand, counting down.
AATTGAAATGAAGGTAAAAGGTCTAGATTTCTAGAAGGGAAAAAAAAACAAAAAAAACACACCTTACTGAAAACAAGAATTATTCTCCTGCAGTTAACATTCTTCTTCTTTGCACAAACACACACAATAAAAATCAGCTAGCTTTCAGCAATCCCCAAGGATCTGACACTGAAACTAAGTAAATGAGGCTCTATGCAGATGCATGGGTCTGCCTACATGGAGCTCCCTGAAGGATCAGGATACAATGAATTAACTTGTCCCCTGATGGTGTTCCAGATGCTCTATTGTCATTCAATCAAAACTAAGACACATTCGGGCATACCTGTTCCAGCCGGTTCATTTGGCCCATTTTACCTTACATGTTCCAGCCCAAATGTTAACACACAAAATGCAGACGGTTCTAGGATTTATATCTGTCTTAAAAAGAAGGACATTTACAGATGAACAAGTCTTTGTTCCACATAGTCCATACCCTAGAGGGTTAATATGGTGCAAGCATGAACTACACAATTTAATTTTATTGTTGTGTATAAATATAATCAATTCCCTTGTTGTGATCTGTCTGTGGGCATGCAGGAGCCAACAGTGGCACAAATGTACACTATTTGTGCTATCATCCTCCCTATAGGCTAATTCTTGACAGAAAAAACATGAATACTAGGAGCCTAAGTTATTCTCTGGAAGTAATAAAACAGAATGTAGTAAAATATTTGCCAAAGCATTCAAGTGACTTGGGAGCCTATCCAAATCTGAAAGGCTAAAGAAAAATGAAGAAGAATTTATAAGTTGTTTTTTAAGTTGTAAATGAAATAGCTCCAAGTAGTCTGCTTTAGTAACAGAAAATATTAAAACCTATAAAAGACACACATGAAGACTAAACTCAGATTTATTACAGCAGTGTGACAAATATGAAAAACTGTACAGGGAAACTGAGATCTTAGTCCTTTGTCAGTTCTGGGATCATCTTTTAACTACTATAAACCTATCTTTCTTGGTAATATATGGCTATTGCTTCATCACACTTTTATAAACAAGTTGAGGTGTACTGTTCAGAAAATGTCCTATAATAGTTCTAAATGTTGATTAAATGAATCTTAACAGTTATTCTGTGTATCATTAATTCTTAAAATGCAATTTAACACTAATTGGTAGCAATTCTGCTGCTTGCCTTGTTAAGAATGCTTGAAGCATATTGCTGCTTTGTCAGTACATATAGTTATTACCACTGTCCCTCTTCCCCCATTCATTATGGGGAAGTAACATTTGAAATGTGACTGCTTGCTGTACACCAATGAGATTTATGATCTGATCTCGCAAACAAAGCCAAAATGCTTTTCTGGGTTTGGCATTCCATTCAGAAGATAAAATCCAAGAATTTCCAAAAACTTTGTTGTTGGTTTTCCCTACCGAAGCAAACGCTAATAATCTGCTAAACATTAATGGTCCAGATCATCTCTATACAAGCTTGAAAAGCAAAGGGAGGGCATATTTTCAGTGGACATCTCTGAGAGGATACTTTCACAGAGATTATTCCGCACCATCTCATTGGTGGAATAGGAAAGGGGAGGGGGAAGAGGGAGATTGGGGCTTACCTAATTTAAGGTTGCCACCTGTCTGGTTTTTACCTGGACAGTCTTTTTTTGGCTTCTGTGTCTGGGTGCCATAATTAGGGTTGCCAGGTTTCCAGTTTTTGGCCATCTGGCAGCCCTAAATGGCACTCGCACCAAAAGTCTGGTTACCACAGGGTAAGGGGAGGCACAGGGTCATTAACCCATGCAAGCCCCTGCTCAGCTGGGGCCCCCTCCTACCTTCAGGCAGGGTCCTTGAGATGATCCATCAAACGATGGGGTGGAGGAGGGACAGGAGCTAGTGACTGGGGCAGGGCTTGAGTGGGAAGAGGTGTAATAGGGCAGCCCTTGGGGGAAGAGGCGGAAAAAGGGTGGGGCCTCGGGGGGAGAGGTGCAGCATGGGGCGAAGGATTGGGTTCTGGTTACCAGCAATTAGAAAGGTGGCAACCCTAGCCTAACTGGTCCATTAGGGCTGGTGGAAGGGCAGGGCCATCACTTCAAAAGTCTCATGTCCCATTGTGACTCTGGCCCCTGATAGTCTCCCTACCCACATTGCAGTGCCTCCTACTTTAAAAGATCCATTCCCACTGAATGCCTCATGCCTAGAAAATGTAATGCAGGCATCAGATGGAGCATCTCTTAAAAGACACTCTTAAATTCACAACTTTTACCTACTGTACTAGCATCTCTAAATTGGTAGAAACAGACAAACTCCCAGCCAAGGGCACGCCCTGGCAACATAGCCACAGACATAGGCCCCAAGGAGGTGGATCCGCAGACAAAACTGTTACTTTTTTCCAGATAAGTCTCATGAGCCCAGAGCCAGGAAAACTATATGCATCTCCTTAGACCTGCTCCTAACCTACCCACAACTCCTTCAGTCCACTCCTGTTCCAGCCCTCCTTCCCTTTCCTCCCATGTGGACCCTAGAATGGAAACCCACCAACAGGGGAAGAGCTCTGAGATCTCCTAAGAAGGTTTTAAACAAACATTCTCATTTCAATAGGCCTGGGTTTGCCAGACTTACTGTAATCAAAGGTCTGTAATTTGGAATGTGGGGAAAGGGTTAGTGCTATTTGCTCATGCAAGAGTTTTCCATTCATGGACTTTTTACACGCACGCACGCGCGCACTCTCTCTCTCTCTGTGAAACTTTTTATTTAAAGGGTAATGTTCAAATACATGCAAAGCCAAGGAAAAGAAGGGTTCATTTTTCACACAATTATAAATGCTGTTCCCGGTTTCCCCTCTGGGCTCTGGCAGCCTCATTCATCCCCTGATTTTTCCCAGTCACTCCTCCTCTTTCAGAGGTCCTGTCTCACAATGATCATCCCTCCAGTGGACACATTTTCTGACTCTGTCCACCGCCATGTGTCTTGTGTCAGTCAGAAGAGCTTGCTGGAGAGCGGCACACTCTCTCCCTTCCCATGGCTATATGTGCTGCTTACACAATATTCACAGCCTCTGTCACCCACCGAAGGCTTATGTGGCAGTGCAACTAGCAGCTCTTCCCCCTCCCCCCCAAGGCTTCCTTTCTAAGTCTGGTTTTGAATTAGCTCTTAATGCCTTGTAGACTTGCTCTCAGTGCTGTGATTTACATCATAGTGGTGAGGATTACTATGGCTTTACATTATAGATATCATGGGTTTGCACCTGAAGTTATAGCCTCTCTTACCAATGTTTATATGTTGTTTCATTTATAAAAATGCATCTAATTAGTCTCAGGGCACATAAAAAGCAGCAGGGGGATGCTCAGTTACTTAAGTTAGTCAAAGTGTGGGATTGGGGTTAGGAATCTGCAAGCCTGCCAAGATGCAAAGCGCCGAGTTTTTTCTTACTTGGAACGCAGGACAGCCTACACTGTAGACCAGGGATTTCAAAGTTATCTGGCCACCAGGGCCATTTAAGACAAAATAGTTCACTTAGTGGGCTGCACTGTAAAAAAAATTAAAACCAAAGTTAAAGGGGCAGTATGATGGTGCAGCAGGTAGCGCTCTCGACTCACAGCTCCAGCGTCCAGGATTCAAACCCTGATTCCGGCTCTGTCTGTATGGAGTTTGCATGATGTGCTCTCCATGTCTATGCAAGTTTTTCCAAGCACTCTGCTTTTCTTCCCATCTTCATGCTGGTTAAGTTAATTGGCCCCTGTAAATTGTACCTTGTGTGATTATATACATGCCTCAGTGTGTGTGTGTGCCCTGCAATGTGCTGGGATCAGGGAGTGCCATGCCTTTCGCCCAATGACAGCCAAGATAGGCGCCAGTGCCCCATAACCCTGAATAAGGAATAAGCGGGTATGGAGAATGAGTGAGTGAATAATAAAAGTTAGGACAATGTACTAGTTCAAATAATATATTACTCCACACTACATTACTCAAATAAACTTAAAACATATACAAAAACTGTTTCAGTCAATAATTTCAATGTAAATATTACTCAATGAATATGCATATCTAGAAGCTGTTTTAAAACAAAGTATATCACAATTCCTCACTCACTTTCTATACCTGCTTAATGCTGTATTTTATTATTGATAATAAAATGAAAAAATTAAGAACTTTACTTTCAATTGAAATGTCTAATATAAAATAGATTTCAGAGTACATAAGGCATTACCACATTTCAACTAAAATTAAGTTTTACTGGTCGAAAATGCAAATTAAGTTTACCTTTATGATTTCTGCTCAGAAATCTGACACCACTTCTCTCGCACCAATGTTTTTATATCCGGTTCTAAGTCCCTAGAGATGGCCGTTCACAACACAGCAGCCTGATGTTCATCTGTAATCCTTTATCTGTGTTTTGATTTGTTTAGGTTCATTGCAGAAAAAAGTAGATGTTCACAAATGTAAGTGCTTCCAAATAAACTCAGGATTTTCCCAAAAAGATATGCCAATTTGGGGAAGTCTTCGAATGAAACATATTGATAGAAATCTTGCTGTGGTACTTCTTTGAATTTATCCTTAAAATGTTGTTTGAACAGAAACTTGATTATCTCCATTTGAAGATCTGGCAGAGCAGTTGTTACATTAAAAGGTAAAGGGATTTGCAAACAGCTGAAACCTGTCTCTATGAGACTGAAAGTCTTGAAATCAGCTAATTATTTGGTCAGGTTTGATAATTTGTCACTGTAGCGCTTGTAATCTTCATCTCCAAAAGTATCTTTGTGTAAATCTTGAATCTCTCCACATGCATTGAAGCAAAAGAAATTTCCATTTGACACCTGTTGCTGCCACAAATTGCACTTGGCTTTGAAAGCTCTCACCTCGTCATCCATTTGCATCATGATCTGCTTAGGCCCTTGGAGCTTCTTGTTTAAAATATTCATTTGCTCCACGAGATCAACAAGAAATGCAAGATCCAGTAGCCAGTGCGGATTAATGAGCTCCACAAGATGTTTCCCCTTTCTGACATAAAATCCTGTATTATTTGATGTAAAATAAAAAAATTGCTCCAGCACTGTCCCATGATTTAGCCATCATACATGGGTAAAATACTGCAAACCATCGTACTGCAATTCCAACTCATTTAATATGGCACAAGACTGTCAGTGTTGCAAAGACCAACTACGGATGAAATTCACACACATAACAATGCTCATCACATGTTCTAATTTTCCAACTTTTCTACAGGACTGCTGATGCAGAATGCAATGTAAGAAAATCAGTGATTTTGCATTTATTTCTTTAATTTTTGCCATCACTCTGCCAGTCAATCCATTGATTTTCCTAGTCATAGATGGTGCCCCATCTTTTGTAAGGCCTGCTAATTTCTCCCAAACTAAATCTGCACTTTTCAAGTCTTCCTCAAGTTTAAAAAAAAGTCCCGTCCTGTGGTTGTGTTGCCTATGTTTGACAAACTTAAAAGCTCTTCAAGAATATTAAAGTCATTTGTTACCCCTCTTGCAAAAACTGCAAGATGTGCTGTGTCCACAATATCTGTGTTCTCATCTAAAGCAACAGAAAATGCACAAAACTCCTTGGCTTTTTTCCTAAGATGTAGTATAATATCATCTGCTATTTCCGTTATTCACTCAGCAACCGTGTTTCGAGACAAACTGATGTTAGAAAAAAAAATTTTTTCCAGGGCATACTACATTGGCTGCTTTAAGCATGCATTTTTTAACAAATTAATCATCTGAAAATGGCTTGGCAGAGCATGCAATCTCTTTGCAAATAATATTGCTGGACTCCACAGGGCTTTTTTTCCCCCCCCCCCCCCCATTTAAGAAAAGCTTTTTGTTGAGACTCCAAAGTTGCAAAGATGAAAGAAGCTATGTCAGCACAAACTTTACTAGTAAATTCAGAATATTTTACTTTGTGCAGTGTCTCACCTTCTGGCTGAACATTCAGATAACTATCTCATATCCAGCCTTCTCCATTCCTCTGCAATAAGCCAAGCTGGAAGTTACAATGTGCTCTACATTGGACTACTGTTGTGCCTTTTGTGCTTTACAAAACAAACATAAAACTCAACAACTACCCTTAATGGCACTGGGAAGCCGTAAAGCATGCAGATGTCTTCCTTGTTGGCAGTGCTAGCCACAGAGGCCCAGATCCACAAAAGAACAGAGCTGGAAATGCATGGTGCAGCACCTAATTTTAAGGTGCCTAGAAAGTCACTGGAACAACAATGGGGATCCACAAAGCCTCAGTCGGAAGCCTAAGCTCCCTATACAATAAATGGGGAGGGACAGGTGCCTAAAAACGTGATCCACAAAAGCCAGCACATTAGGCAGGGAGCCACCAATGATAGCCAATAGGAGATGTCAACACCATCCCTCTTACAGAGATAGGCCCTGCAGTGTGGATTTAGGCACCTATCTGTGCTTGAGATCCACAGCTGGGAGCCCCCTTCTTGGACTCAGGTTGTTTAGATACCCGAGTTAGGCACGTGAAGCGGGGACACAGTAGACTGAGCAGTGGCCCAGGAAAAGCGTAAAGGAGAAAAAACACAAGTCTTTGCTACTCGCCAAAAAAAAAAAAAAAAAAAAAATTGTTTTAACAATTGTTCTAGAAAAGTGGCTCAGAAAAAACAGCAGAATGAGATGTTTTTGTAAATAGTGCTGTAGCTAAAATAAAAAATATACCTGTTATATTCTAACAGCTCCTTGTATTTATTAAGATCATAGAATAACCACAAGCAAGATTCTGTTGGAGGTTTTTAAAATAAGCTCATTAACTGTCAAATGCCAACTTTTACATTCAGCTGCCATGGAAGTTGGAACAAGTTCCAAAAGTTAAAATGCTGCAGGTGTTCAAACGTATCTGCAACATTTATTTATTTAGCTAAAATTTTACTCTAGTTCTAATCCTTCTTCACAGGAGATTGGACTAATTAGATGACAATGAAAATCATGGTAATTTTCAGCTAACAGGTTTCCTGAGAGTAACCATTTAAAATGTGTCTAATCAAACAATCTAAAGGCTTCATCACGATCTACCCGGGAACCATCAAATACAGTATAATCACTCATCAGCGGAAATGTGGATGCATTTATTAATTTTGAGATTATTAGTAGCTGCAAAAAGATGGATTGCCAAGGCTGACAGATGGATAAAAGATGTTTTTGCTCAGTACTTTCTGTATTTATCCGCTGATAAATTTAATTTGAAGATGAATACTGAGCCCCTGCCAAGCTGCTGGTAAAAACACCAATTAGCTCTGGTACGGATATCTTTTTGCCTAAAAGATTATCTTGGGCACTGACAGATCACACAACTGACAGAGACAGGCAGCTGGCCAAATTCCAGGCATGTTTGTGGAGGTAGATTTGGAAAGTAGTTGAAAAACAACTGTAGCTATACCAGCAAAACCCTCCTAACGGAAACATTGCTTATTCCAGCAAAAGAGTGCTTTTGCCCAAATAGCTTATACCAGTTCTGCAAACTAAAAGAGATATCCTGGCAAAAGGACTTTTTTTTGCTGATATAACTGCGTGTACACTAGGACTTTTGTCAGCACAGTTATGTTTGTTAGAGGTGTGATTTTTTTTTCATACTCCTAACCAACACAGCTATGCCAGAAAACTTTTAAGTGTAGAGACAGGGAGACATGTAGGTATTTCTCTGTTGAAAGGCCTATTTGTCTTTGCTCAGAAAGCCCATCACTTGTTCGCATATCATAGGACTTTTCTGAACAGGCTAAATGGAGTCACCAGGTTGATATATAACATACAGAATATGGTTACCAGGGCAAGTAAATCTAAAGTCCATATGGGTGGGAAAAGGAGGCCAGAATTAGCATTCAGCAAAGCAACAATTTCCCTTCTATCCATTATATTTCATGGTTGCTCAGCTTCCTTGGCTTGTTACATATAGAAATTTATTTATGCTCTAATTAGAGCTTGACCTCTTTGAAAGCTTGTCGCAGAAGTTTCTCTCCTAATCCCTTTTTTACATATATATTTTATGTTCCCAATGGATAAACAGAATAAAGTCCAGGGAAACTTTAGTGCTAAGTTACAAAACAAATTTTCTTTCACGAAAGGAAGGAATAACTTAATTTGCTGTACAGTTCTGAGTTGTCTAATTATATTTCATGCCCCTCATGTTATTAGATTACAAGTGTCCATGTAATCATGGAAAAAAGAGGAGGAGAAAGAGCTGAATAAATAAAAATATATGTATATATAATAAACATATAATGGTATATGTTTATCAACGTATAATAAAATCAGATAAGTAGACTTACCTGCCTGCTAGGAATTATACTATAATGTTATTGCTTTTATGTTTTTTTATTACTGAATTTGCAAAGTGAATTACAGATAACCCATATCCAGTACTAATCAGGGGAATAATTCAAACACTGCAATATTTTTCAAAAACAAAGTGGGATTATAAACTATACCATAAACAGGTTATACCATATTCATCCTTAAAAACCACCACCAATGCTGAGCACTTGATCATGTCAAACTAATTAAATCTACAATGCAATTATTCCTTTGGAAAGCCACCACTGAAATGTATAATGTATATATTTTTTTCTGCAACCAGACACCACAGCTTAAGAAACATGGGATTTCCTTCCACACGTCAACCTCTAGAACAAGCTTTTTGATCCATCTAATTTTGGGACAACTTTTCTTTCCTTACTCTTGTATTTGTTTTCCCCTGCTAGAGGGGTCTGTCATTACAGTATTTTACTTCTAAACTATGACAAGGTCAGTAAGGAGGAAAGGAATAATTAAAAGCTTTATGGGATGATTCCTCTACCACAGACTAAACTCCCCTTCCAAAGTATACTTTTTTAATAGCCGATAGCTAGAAAGCAGAGATAGATCCCGGGGACATAAAACTAGCATAAAAGAAGAGGGAAAATACACCATTTTAAAACGCATAGCTACTCTCTAAGGAACCACTGTGCGGGGACAACACAATAAATTGCACACCTCAGCATAACCGCAGACAGACAAAACTATTGCAATAATTAGCAAAAAATTAATACACTAACATTGGAATGCAAGAAACAGCAACAAAACTTGTATTATAAAGGAGAATAAGAAGTAAACAATAAATAGAATAGCAGCATTGAAGAGACACCAGCTAAAGCTAGAAGAGAATTCTCCATGGAATATTTTTATCAGAAATGCTGATTTGCCAAACTTGAAACATTTTGTGAGAGCATATAGACTTTAATAAGAGCTTCATTTTAAATAAGCTTGAAACAATTTGTTTCAACTATATTATATTACTTTAAAATTATTGTAGAACGTAAAAGTCAACACAAAGCACTTCAACATTATTGAAAGGAAGTGCCTCAATAAGGTCATTTTGATATCTCCAAAGCTAGATTTTTAGAACCTTTTTTGTGGTAAATTTTGACTTTTTGTTCCAATTTGTGACTAAAGAAAATTTTGAAACGTTGGAAATTCCCATGCTACAGAAATTCAAAGTTTTGCCCAACTCTAATACCAACTGTTCACATGCCATTTTGTTCTTTACCTTAATTTTTACATTGAGCTACCAGAAAAAAAAAATTAATTAATTTTCAAATGTAAGGCTGTGTGTGTAAACATGTGGCCCGGCCCAGAAGGGGTGCTGCCGCTTTTCCTCAGGCCCAGGGTCTGAGGAAGGCCACAGCGCTGTGGTCTATGGCGGGGAAAAAGCTTGTGTTTGGTGGGTCTGTAGCCCCAGGCCCTTGAGCAGGCCAAGAAACTCTTTGGGGTCATCAGTGGATGGCACCTCTTCCAGGTCACAGAGTCCCAGAAGGTCCTTCGGTACACCGTACACAGGCAGCTGCCATGAATCCCCAGCGTTGAGCAGCCCCTCCATGTCAGGGCTGGCCTCTGGGGGTTGCTTCCATTCAATGGCCTCAGTTAGCTCTTCCCAGCTACTAGGGGGCCCAGCGGCCCTATCCAGTCCCGTGGGCCCGGCAGCCCAGGCAGACCTGGGAGGCTCCGGTCAGTGGGGCGGTTGCTCTGCACAGCCGCAGGTCCTGGGTCAGGCCCAGACTGCAGCCTTGGGAAAGACACGCCTGTCTCCGGCAGCAGCTTCCGCCGACTGAGCTGCTAGGCTGGCCTTTTAAGCTTCCCTTGCCTGTCCTGGCCCCACCCCTTTTCTCCCAGAGTATTCGGCCTGAAGGGCCTTGTTCTGCCCAGCAGAGGGATGCAGCTTGTCCTCCAGCCCAGGCTCCAAGGAAGGCCACAGCACCTTGCTACACTGTGGAAAATAGTTCTGGTAGTACAGAAAGTGGTGGTCCATTTGCTATGCAATGTTCCTCACAGGGAGCATGTTGCATTGGACCTTTATGCTCTGTACTGGCCGCCAACACATTTCCAGGTGCAATTTATGTTACAGTAAAGGCCTAAATATCTCAGAAATCACCTATTTCCTCACAATTTATTATGGCAATGGAGATTAGCTGAAGAGCTGCAGCAAATAACTTCCTTGTTTCAATTGCAGGGGGCTGAAGACATGATTTTGGAGTTTCCTTTCCCCATTAGTCCACCAGAATCCAAATTTGTTGACCTCCAATTACCCTCAGAATTTTTTTTGCTGTGTGGAGTAGGAATGAATTTGGGAAGAGTGATAAATAAGTCTTAATTCTTTTTAACGTGGACATAGGAAGATTTTCAATTTTGGACATACATTGGGGTCCCAAACTAACAGCATTTCAGTAAGTAGTATGATAAAATGCAGAAATTAGTATCTGGATACACTTGTCTCCCCAAATGTTCACACAAGACAATTTTCCATTTGTCTTTGTCTTCCATTGTATCATTTATTTTTTGTTTTGTCTTCTCTCTTTCAAAATTTGCTATTCTTAAAGTATTCCTATGAATTTTTTAAAATTTATTTTATTATTACAATGCACCTGTCTAAAATTCTGGATTCAACAGAGAATACTTGCATAGAAAACTACTACTCAACAGGTGGAATAGTATCAATTAATTGATTAACTTTTATTGCTACAGATTGAGAGTTCATGTAGTGCTTTGGATGGGCGCATTTAATCAGATAAGAGAAATAACATCAAAGAGAAAATCATGTCAAACACGTAACTGTTTTGAATAGGTTAGGAAAAGAAAGAAAATGGAAAATTGTAGTTTGTATAATCATTATGAGATACTAGTGTATCCAAATACTAATTTCTGAATTTCATCATGCCTACTGGAAATTTGTTAGTGCTTTGTTTCTCCATAAACTGAGGTTTCATGTACTATAGTAAGGTTTTCACAAAATATTTTAATGTAATTATTAGATGTGATTGCATTATGCTGAGTAAATAAAGTTATAAACAACTAACTTGCAAAACTGATATCCAGCCAATCATCTACAACAATAAAGTACGGAGCCTGTAACTGTTATAGGACTTGTGGGCATTATTTACAGACACTTTCAGCTTTTTGACTTTGCAGAAAACCATAATATGAACAATATTCTTCATTATTCAAACTTACCACTGATGACTATCAGCGCTCATGGCATCCAGCTGAATAGCTTTTTCAGCTACAATTTTTCCTATAAAAGGAATAAAGATACACTAAAGTATCTCTCCATATTAGATGAAGCCAGGAACTATATAGTGAGGTAATATGCTCTATATAAAGAAGAAACCTTTCTGTCTTTCCATTTAAACACTGAGAGGGAAATTGTAATCTTATGGATTCACAATACATACACAAATGAATTTTGTATACTTTTGTTTATTTAGGATAGTTCAATTCAGCTGCAGCCAACTGGTTTGAAGCGATGTGCTGCTTTTGACTCAGGAACGAAGAAATTAAGTGACTTGACCAAATTCACATTTTGAGTAAGGAGTCCAGATGATGACCTTGCTGCTACTAAAGCCTTAGCTGTTACCAATTAACTCACACTTTATTACTTTTTATTAATTATTATTAAAACTAACTATAGAAACAATAGGGAAAGCAAATAGTCCTCCAACTAGTTGGAATTAAAAATATAAGACACTGTCAAGTTCCCTTTACTAACAATTCTCTCTGAATCTCTTCCGAAAGTAAAAATAAAAAAAACAAAAGACTTTAGAGCTCAGAACACTCAGCCATTGCAGGATAAATATCTGAACAGTTTGTGATGCAACATCGCTGATACCAGGAATACCTATGACCTACTTTGCACACCACCACTGCTTCTCATCTCTCTCTGCCCTGTGCCCTGTTCATGGGAGATAATAGCAAGTACATTGGGGTTTTTTTTTGTTATTTTTGGTAGCTCCAGTTTGCTGTGCACTTTCCAAACAAATAAGGGAACACCCCTGCCTGAAGGAGCTCACAGTATAAAAACAGACATGTAAACAAATGGACAGTGAGTTAGGGGAAAGGAAGTAATACACTTGTGTTAATAATAAACTGATACTGGGCGTTCATATCCAAGTTAGTCATGAAGCAAGACAATGTCAATTAGCAAATTTCCTAGAGGAATGAAGACACAGATCAGTCTCCACAAGAGAGCTGATGGCAGACAGACTAGGTACCTTGCAGAGCAGTTCAGAAAGGACATGGCAAGTGTTTAAGGATAGCATGAAAGGAGGCATGGAAAACTTGGTCTGAGAAGCTGTCAAATGAATGGTCCAGGCTGGCATCACCTGAAAATCCAGAACTCCTGAACCTTTTCTGAGTAGAGTGAAATTAAGTGATTGATGCCAGAACATGTGGCAGTTCTCTCATGCAAAACATTTTCATTAAGGTTTAAATGTTATCATTATAAAACCAGGTTACAAAATTACTTGGACCAGGGGCAGGTTTACTTGCCAGCAAAATTTGGCGGCAGTCCATGAACGTTACGCAAGCTACGCAGAGTAGCTTGCATAACTCCCATCAATTTTGTTACTTCCCTTTAGCGCGCAGTCTCCACTGTGCCATGCCAATGGGAAATGTGTTCTCATCGACACAACACTACGGTTTTTTTTGGAGGTGGTTTTAATAGATCGACTCCCGGATCGATTGAGCATCTCTTCACTGCCACTCAGTCAATCCGGAAAAATCAATCTGATGGTGGCGAATTTGCTGCCATCAGTGTGTACATAGCCTAGGACATTCAGGGGAAAGTGCCACTAAAAGTTCACAGTATGAGCCTTTATGCAACAATCATTTTATCTAGCCAGTTCTTTCTCCACCTACCATTAATAACATATTTCTTCTTTTCTTCAGCATCTGTAGTCATCTCAAACATATCTCCAAAAGCTCGAGCAAGTCTCCAAAGAAACCCCACATGGTTTCCATACTGCAAGGAGAAGAGAGCAGCAGATATATTAGACTGTTAAATTGACCAAAACATAAATATATATTATTTTAACTATTATTCAAGGAAACTATATACAACAGCATATTTATTCTCTCCCCATCTGTCCCCCATTAAAAGATGGTGAATCTTTTGGCTATTTCTATTCCTGCCACACTATTTTTATTGTGTTTGGAGAGGTTGATAGATTCATTTTTCTCTAAGAAAAGGAGAAGATAAATATTGGAACACTTAGCTGGAACACAAGTATTAGGTTTGTTCCATTTTTTTGTTTATGTTCTTTACAAACGAATGTTCTATAACTGTTCATTGTTAAAAATAAAAAGGTACTCCATTATAAAACATATCATACAGCAAGCTATTAGAATTTTTTTTATGCATGAAATGAAAATCTCATCATACAATCACAGTAAGTTTCGTATCTATGTCTGACAGATATTTCCTACACTAAAATGAGGACCACCACCAGAACCACTAATATCTGCATACCCAGAAGAAATGTACGAAGTGTGAGCACTCTAATGACTACTGCACATAAAACTCCCAGTGATTTCAAGGACAGCATAAGTGCTGAAAGGTCAAGCTCACCTTAAAGGAAGAACCTAGAGAACGTACCAGAAAATTGTAACTTTCTACTGGTTTTTCAAATAATCCTTTAGAATTTAATAGAGAATTATATCCTTCTGTGACAGGGTGTACCAGGTCTTTGTGGCCCCCTGATGAAGGTCCTGAGGTCCTACTACTCTGTCCCCCAGGAAAAGAGCAGTGAAGGTGGGTCCTACAGGCCTGTCTAGACAGCCTGCATAGAAGGAGCCAATCATAGCCGAACTGGCTCAGATAAAAGGAGCTGTAGGGCCTGAGCAGGTTAGCTCCTGGCTAGGACCAGAGAAGCAAGGATGGGTGCTCCTCTCTGGTCACAGGAGTGCTCGAGAGAACCAGAAAGAGGATTCTGGTGGTACTTGCATTTAGCAACAAGGAAGAGGTTGTGAGAATTTCAGCCCTGAGGTATGGGTGAAAAGAAAGGGGCTGCATGGGAAAAGGCTTAGGGAATAGCAGCAGCTAACTAGAGGGAGCAGTATGTGGCTGCTGTGTGTTGGGATCCAAAGTAGTGGGCAGGCCTAGGTCCCCCAACCAGCCAGTGCTGGAGTGGCCTAAGCCCTGGAAAGAGGAAATAGCTAGTTTAAAAGTCCAAGAAAAGGGGCTAGATGTAAAGGGCCCCAAGACAGGGCTGAAGGCCCTGGTGAGAGTAGACTGACAGTCCCAGCAGGACTCTTTACTAAAAGCCCAAGAAAGAGGCTAGACTCAAAGTGCCCAGAGACAGGGCTGAGGACACTAATAAGGCCAAACCAATAGTCCCTTCTGGAACTTTGTTCCCCTAGAGGCGGTTCATTCATTCATCCTCACAGTGTGACTTTAATGGAGAGATAAGCCACTGAAGACCCACCAAGTGATGTTGACAACCTTCAGCCACGTGCAGGAAAGGCCTGCCCTACCACACCCATCCATTAGGAGGCACTCAAGAGCAGTACCCTGTCACACCCTCCTACACAACTCTATAGGATGCTTTAGAAAACGACACACTAATGTTCCCTCTATTCAATTTTATGAAGGCAGATCCTCAGCTGATGTAAACTGTCATAGCTCCATTGACTTCAGTGGAGCGCCCACTATTGATTTTTAGTGTCATTGCTATAAACACCTGATACATTTCTTTAGAACCCTGTTGGTTTCTTCTCTATTTCATTCCATAGGACTTTTCCATATAGGTAAATCTAAGATCTGGAAAAACTATTCCTATCACCTAAAAAAGTTCATGACAGGTCTGTTCATTAAGGACCTGTACCAAACTGGGACTTGACATAGTTTAACTTTAGTACCAGATAAAACAATTAAACCCTTACAGCTACTCCATTAAAAATAATGATGTGATCATACTTTGAAATAATTTTTTTTAAGTAAAATTGTATAAAACCTTCTATTCTTTGGTATTTTCATTCTAATATATGACATATACAGTACTGAACCCAGAGCCAAGATTATGAAAATAGTAAATTTATCACTTAGTACCTTTTCCTCTTTCTCAAGTAATTTTCTGAAGCTCTCCTTTTTATCATCATCTGAACCACAATGCATACTGTCCACCTGCTGCAAAAGATTAAATAATTCTGTTTCCTTTTCTGGTCTCTCAGATGCTGCAGGTGAGCTAATCCATCCCTTTTCTTCTTCGGATTCTCCTTCAGTATCAGTATGAGCTGTAAGATACCTAAAGTTGTACAAACAACAACTATGTATTCTAAAATTACGGACAAAACATTGTATAACTAACAATTTATACTAGCTTCCCAATGTTAAAAAAGTTAGCTCAGTTCCTGATAGGTTCACATTTAGTTTACAGTATCCCTACTCTGAACTGCAGAGTAGATTAATCATCACAAGCATATTAGGCAAATAATCTTGATGCATTCTGCCTAGCTATGAGTCTGCAAAACATGATTGTAAGAGGCATTGCCTAATGGTTAGAACACACAAACACTGAGTTCTTCTTCTGTTTTTGACACGGTCTCTGTTGCTGTCATGGTCCTGTTACCAAATATGGATTGGCTAGAGAGCTTGCTTTTAAGCAAGATACATACCATATGCGTTCATCAGAAGATCCTTTAATGCACTGCCAGGTACGGCAGAGGTTAGCTTAAATAAGGTATTTTATGCATTGTGCCATCTAGTGCCTAAGCAGTACAGTGTAGTTTAGCATTCCTTTACAATAGCCTTGAAAAAGTCACTTGAACTCTGCCTCATTTTCCCCTTCTGTGAAATGTGGATGCAAGAATTAACCAACTGCACAAAAATGTTGCAAGAATCAATTACCAAGCATTTGTAAAATGCATTAAAGATGTCAAATGCTATTTACATGTTAAGCATTATCAAGGAAATCTATATTTTTTGTACATTTGGAAGATTAATATCCCACACTAGAAGAACTAAACTAGTTCACTAACTTCACAGAACAAGTTATGGGAAAATACAACACAGGAAAGAATCATATTTTATAAATTACTACAGAGAGATAAAGTGGCCTTATTTTCCATGGAGCTGAGCACCCAACACTTTCCATTGATTCCAAAGTTCTGGAAGTTTTGGCCATTTAGGTGCACATATGCAAAAATAAGAGTCTTTTTTTTTTTTTTTGGTATCATCTTCCTCTCCAAGCGCAAACAAATGGACATCATACATCTACCCTAACTGAATTTACTTTGATAGCACTTGCCTCCCGATTCATGCGCCTGACGCAGTGGGTTGCAGCCCACGAAAGCTTATGCCTGCAGAAATTTGTTAGTCTTTAAGGTGCTACATGACTCTCATTGTTTTTGCTGTATACAGACTAACAGGGCTACCCCTCTAAATATTTACTGTAGTCTCCTGAAATATACTTAAAAGTGCAATTATGTTGCTATTTCATTATTACTTTGAACTGGTTGTAAAGCTATTATATATATAAGTTGCATATATAATGACTACGTAAACAACAACAAAAAAAGCATTTTAGATGCTTCTTTAGCTGTAAGGCATGCTTCAGTGCTGCACACCTTCTCTCACATCAGGTAAAAAGGGCTATTTTGTTTAACTGCCAACTGAAAATGCTTGGAGCTAGATAGCATCAAGTAGCAATGATTAAATAGGCATCATAAATTAAACTACATGTTCCTGCATGATACTGTAACTGAGAGCTGGTCTACGCTACACAATCAGGTTGGCATAAGGCAGTGTATATTGACCTAATTATGTCAGTGTCTACCTTATAGCCTTCCTCCCACCAGTGTAAGCTCTTGTCTACATTAGAAAGTTTTATCATTGCAAATTACAGCAATGTCAAAAATTATAACGTTTGTGCCTGTTCATATGGCACTTGTGTCATCGAAGCTCATCCACAGCTGGTGCTCTAGCATCAACGTTGACAGCAGCATGCTGTGGGCAGCTATCCCACTGTGCAACTCGTCATCTTGTGCTGCTAGAAGTTGAGGGAAGGCGGAAAAGACTGTAGTGCATCCTGGGTGTGGGCTCAACATCCCACAATGCAGTGATTTCTAGCCTGTCATTCAATGGATTTCTGACTGCAATTTGTGGTGTTTTTCAACAGCCCCAGTTTCCTGAGTACCTGCCATCTTTATCTGAAAGGATGAATCCTGCATTGCTCTCTGTTGTTGTCAGTGTTGGGAACACATCGCTGCTGGTCATAAGCTCCCAATCGGAGCTGGAATCTGAGGCACCGGACCTGCTGCTTCCTATGCAAACCATGCTAGATTACTGTTTGCATTCATGGAGCATCTGCACATGAGGAATTGCCACTTTTGGGTCTGTGAAATAAGCACCGATTGGTGTGACCACATCGTTATGCTGGTCTGAGGCGATCAACAGTAGCAGCAGAACTTCCAAATGCACAGAGTCACCTTCATGGAACTCTGTGCAGAGCTCACACCTGCCCTGCTGTGCAAGGACACGAGAATGAGAGCTGTCCTCTTGGTGCAGACCAGGCCTAAGTGCCCTACTACATCGACAACTCCACCTCCAAGAGAGGTTTAAGGCTTATGTCGGTGTAATTAGGGCAAGGCAGCGTCTGTGGTGCATCTCTTACATGGCTGTTGGCAGTCCAGTCAATTTCACAGCTCCTGCCATGAAACTGACAAGAAAGTATGCACCCAGAGCCCAGCTGCTCTCTTCTCCCCTCTACCCTCTCCCCCACTCTGAGCTGGGAGCCAGGGCGATAAACCCAAGCAGCCTCAGATCCTGATCGCGACTGGGAGCTGGGGCAAGAAGCCTGGGTGTGTCGTCCATCCCCTCCTCCAAGCAAGGCACCCATGTCAATTTCATGGCTCTCTGAGCCCCAGACAGCTTCCCCCCACTCACAGCAGGGAAGGGAGAGGTGAGAAGCCCTGGGTGGCTTCCCTCGCTCCCAGCTTCCTCATCTCCTCATGCGCTCCGCTCCCCATTCTGCCCCTCTTAGATTGGTGGAAGCACTTCGGGTAGACGTGCACCACCGACCCAAAGAGGTAGTGTGAACATGCACCTGTGGTGGCTGTAAGTCAACCTAATATAGGTTAACTTAAGTTTCTAGTATAGACATACCCTGTAAAACTATAGAGTTAACAGCTTTTTGGAGCTATATCAAATACCCTTTAATGTTTAAAAATGTTTGATTTTACTCATGGGACTTATGGTCTCACTGTAAATCATCATTAATGATAAGTAGCAGAAATAACAATTCCTCCCCCATTTGTTTCTTTTTTCCCCTGTAATGACATTGTCTGTGCAAGGCTGAAAAACAGATTAATGTGATTATTACAAGATGTTCCCAAATAAGCAAAAATGCCAAGGTCAAATCTGTGCTGAGAAGCACTCATGTCACTCAAAGCAAACATCAGAGAACTCCAAACAGTCTTCTGTAAACCTGACAATATCAAGCATCGGGATGCAGACAGCCAGATTATACAATGCAATTTTTCCACAACTTTCCTTGAAAAGTCTATAAGTGTGTCAGCATCGCGCAGCTGAGCAATATTTTCTTGTGAAAATTATGACAAGTGAATAAGCTTCATAAACAACAGAACATAAAAACGTCAAGGAACTAATAATGTTCTGTGGCCAGCTCATACCCCATCAATCCACATAATGTATCTCACCTCCCAGGACAATGGGGAAAACTCCCTTTCCAGCCCAGTGTCTGTGCTGGGAAAGAGAAGATGACAGGGTGAATAGGAATAGGAATGGGCTGGCGGTTGGTTGCACATCATCCCCCTCGAACCATATGGAAGTGCATTGAAAAAAAACACCTCTCAGTCTGTATTAATATTGATTTGTAGCGCTTCCTCGCCCCCATCCTTGTGAATCCCCCAGAACTATGTGGAGGGGACAATCTGGTCCCTTGATAAAGATAAATGATGTTTTTGAATTGTTCATTTTTATATTAAAAAAAGAAAAACAGTACCTATTAAATAATCTCTGACAAAAGAAAAATGCTAGGTATACTGTTAAATGAAACATTCTGAAACAATGTTACATTATTAAAGCACCACCACTGGTTTCTGGGAACTGTACTGTATTGTATTACAACTCCAATCTTGCTGAAAAGAATCACAAGACATAATTAGTTCACCAGGAACTGGGGACCTAAAAAAATGGCAATAATGGATGCCGATACTCAGCTCAGAAGTAGTACAGTAGTTTTTTAGCCTGACCCTTTCATAGTTTTTCAGATGGGGATGAAAGCTATTTGTCCCTACAACAAAATATCCAAAAAGAGAGTACAATACATGGCTCTGATCCTGCAAATAGTTACACACATGCATACCTTCACACATTAGTAGCCTGACTGAAACAGACCAATGAGAAAATTCAAGTACCGTACATAACTTAAGCATCCGATTAACTGTTTGCAGGATCAGGAAACAAATACATGTTATTTTTGAGTCTCCTCTAAGGTCTGAGGCCTTGTTTTTTTGGCTAAGCTTAGGCCTTGTTCTTGGCCTGAGCAGTAGCAGCCATAAACTAAGCAACATGTAGTTACATCTTCATATTCCTGAAATTATATCAAGACAATGCAATATCAGGCTGTTAAGATGCTACTGTCCTAAAAGTAATTACCACCACCAGATAAAGAAACAGATCTTAAAGATGCTTAAAGAAAACTTTGTTTGGTAGCATTCTGTCTGGCAAGGAATCACTTAACAGTTGTGGTTGTAAAATCTACACTTCTTATTGTGTTGTCTTTATGGTACCAACTTCTCTATTGTTTATCTGAATGATTTCTGTTTGGTTCTTTGATAGTTATGCAACAGACAGAAACGAAGTGTGATTAATTAAGGTGGTCGGATATGATTAGTTAAAGAATTATTTTGCAATATTTTAGGATTGGTCAAAGAATTATTTTGTAATGTGATTGGTTAAGGTATAGCTAAGCAAGACTCAAGTTTCATTATAAAAACTGGGGTCCAAGAGGGAGAAAAGCTGGGGAAGAAGAATAAGAAAGAAAGACCAGAAGGAGGAAGAATAAACCTCCAAGACACGGCCCAAGATCAGAGCTGCTAGAATCCTCTGCATGACCATGATGTGCAGCAACCAGAATCCAGACAACACTGACCTTGCCTGGAGAACAGGGAAAGTCCGCCTGCCTTTCATCAGGATTGATGAGCATAGGATTGTATGCTTAGCATATGTACTAGGTTTGGTAATTGTTAATAAATAGAGTAATAAATTGTTATTACTGTGTAAGAGACTCTCTCACCAGTAAAAGACCCTGCAAAACAAACCCATAGTCATATACACCCAGAGTACCAAACTCTTTCCTGATTCATAGGACTTATATTAACTGGATTAGTTTTACCCCGAGCCCTATTAATTGTTGCCCGAGCCCTAGAATGTGAATTGGGCAAGGGTAGGTTCCTTTCCCCCGGGAGCCCTACAGACTGGGAAAGGGTAGGAGTGACCTAGCATTCTGATAAGAGACTTACCTATAAATTTACTCTCTGACTATTCTCTCCCCTACATCTTTATAAAATATTTTAAATATTTTTGGTATGAAAGCATTACATTCTAAGAAGGGAACACAGATTTTCAAACAACTAATCAACAAAGATATCTTCTCATTAAAACAAGAATCATATGCAGTTTATCAATTTGAATCAAAGGCAGTTTTACCTCAAAGTAGAGAATTCTTCCAATTGCTGAATGATAAAGTAAGAAAATATTTAAAATTACTGATATGAAAAATGCTAAAAGGAGCCCAAATGACTGGTTTCGTTAGAACAAGCTAGCAGCATTTTACATCAGTTCTTTCCAGTTCTAAAGTATGTTTAGAGTTGAGTGCAGTCATTCTATGAGCAAATGTGCATGGACATAAAGAGAGCTCTCTTCAGAACACAGCCTGTAACTAGTGCAGCAGATTTGTCAGTATATGCACTGAAGAGCTGAGAACACACACTTAGGGCAAGCTGCTTGTATTTCTTTCCTTTGCTTAAAAAGGAAAAATCATTACAAAAGACTTCAGTATCCCATTAATAAAATTCCACATAATCCATCATGACAACTGGCACTCATTTGCAGCTGCAACAAAAATGCCAGGGATTGAATGGTATGGCAACCTCTTGAACCTAGAAGTGGGTCCTCTAGGTCAGGATGTAGATACATTATCAGAGCAATATTGTGAAACCTGTTGCCACTGCCCATGTTGTGCCTATTTAAATTTACAGAAAGTGAGACTAGAAACTGAAACTTAGATTCTGTGTCTCCTGGACAGCAAATGATGATAGCATTGAGAAAACAGCACTCACTTCTCAGGCAATGGGGACCACTGAACACAATTAGTGATGATTGTAACGCACTTTGAATGGAAAGCACTAAATATGTGTTAGACAGAAGAGGGATCCTCAAAAAATTACCTAACAGTAACACTGACACATTTCAGAAGGAGTTTCTTTTTAAACACCCCAGATGAAGTGGTGGTGATATGGGATGTCTGCATGAAAAGATGAGAAGCAGAGCTATGCAGGTGCCAGAAATTATGTTATGCAGGAAATTTCATGATTTCAAAATTTGTTTTCATTATGAATAGGAACAAAACCAAAAAAACTTGAAAATTTCAGCCAAAAATAAAATTTTTGGAAAAAAATTGTTTAAAGTTAATCAAAATATCTATTTTGATAAAATTGAAACATTTTGTTCTGATTTTGACTTTTAAATTTTCATATTATAATAGAAAATAAATTTCAAGATTAAAAGTGATGTTGAAACAAAATTGCGAAGCATTCCATCCATTTGTTACAAAATACTTCATTTTGGGTTTTTTTTCTTAACAAAATTTCATTGAAATTGACACATTCCTAGAAGACCTGTGCAAATCAGCGACAGCAAGGTACAGGATCTAGCCTTACTGATTTGGAAAGCTTTTTCAGTTGCTGAGATATAAAATATATAATGAGTAGTGTGGTACAGCAACCCCCCTCGGTCTCGCCTATAAGCAACAGTCTCCTTTGGCAGTGGGGCCTGAGGTAACTCTGGCCCCAACCTAGACAAGTGTTTTGTCTCTTCCTCTTGGCACCTCTCTCATGGAGCATTTGATGCCGCTTTATTTCAGGCCTGTGGAGTGTCCCTCAATCCCACAGGGGAAGGGTGAGTAGTCCCAGTCCATGTAGACAACCAAGGGTCCAGGAAGGTACCTTTCTGTGGCTCCTTCTTAGGGCTGTAGAGCTGGTGGTAAAGCCCTGGAGGATCAGAGACACACTGGTCCTTCCTGCAGGCTAGGCCAGGCCAGGGTTTTTTCCTTCTCCGGCTACAGAGAAGCACTATCTCCTAGTCCAGGAGAATCTCTCCTCCAACTCCCAAAACCTTCTAGTAACTCTTCCTCTTCTTCCCCCCTCCCCCGGTTTAAGTACACCTGGAGTAGCCCTTAATTGGGTCCAGGTGTCTCTAATTGACCTGCAGTCACATCTGCCTGCAGAGAAAAGGGCCTTTAGCAGTTTAGGGCTCATACCTCTTGGGGTTGTCATTTCTCACTTTAATCTAGTTTGGAAACATGGCTTGCTTCATTCTCTCTCTCCCATACCTCCCCAGTGCCATTCACACAGAAGCAGAGTGATTCTTCCTACTCTAAGTTCTCCTCTGAATAATGGCCACTTCTTTTGCTTGACCTGATCCCTGTATGTTCTCAACTGTACCTGCTACAATAGTGACAACCAGCCTTAGCCATTAGGTACCTTAAATTCCTGCTTGCCCTCTAGAGCTGAGAGAGCTGGCTTCAATTCTTTATGCATCAACAGACTTGGTCCTGTGTTTGGAACTTAGTTACAGCTGTGTAACCTCCTAAAAGCAAGAGGGTTGTACCCAGGTATCATGAGGCTATGCTTAAACAGATTTGTCATACCCTTTTGTAGTCATCTGCCCTGACTCTACCACAGTACACATGAAATATAAATAAATTAAGTTGCTGTTTACAGAACATAATTCCACATGTATGGTACTAAAATATAGTTTGCAGGCTTATTTTAAGGTGTATTGTGCATGAAATACTTGCAAAGACTCACCCTCCTTCACTATCTGCTTCCTCAGAGCTGGTAGTCTCTGTTGCACCACAAGCTGTCTCAGCTCTTCTTTTTCTGGTTGCTCTGTGTGAAGGGCTAATCCGACAAACATCAGCCTTCCCTTGAAGCTCGTCTCTAACAAGCTCTTCCAGCTTTGGAACAGCTTCTTTAAGACATTTCACCTCTCTCTTCATTTCTTCCACACTCAGGAGTAAGCCATTCAGTTTTTCCAGTATCTGAAGCTGTCTTCCTTGCAAAGCCATCACTATTCCTTGCTCATTATGAATTTCATTTTGCAAATTGACATAATGAAACCTGTTGCGTAAATCTAGAAATGCAGGCAAATTTACAGTAGCCTCAGATTTTCGGATCTTGTGATACCAAACCAGGACCAAGCTTATTCCAGCGGCCCCTGCCATTATGCCCAATATCAGCCCTTTGTTTTCAGAGTGGGACATTTCTGTTTATCTGAAAAAGGAAGTGGAAAAAAATAATGAAATCTGCTTTTTCACTTTGTCAGAAATACTTTCTTACTTTTAAACCACAAATCTAAGACTGTACTAGCCAGCAGACACTGTAGGTATTCAGATATTATATAAATCTATTAGCCTCAGTAGTAATAAAATACTACAAATGTGCAATGAGGGTGACAATGTTGCAATGAAGACCTTAATTTATGTACCTTGCAGTTTTTTGTGTTCAAGGCCCCCCTATTCAGCAAACACTTAAACACAGGCGTGCAGGACTGGGGCCTTAATTTGTAACCTTAATACTGCAGTTAATTTCCTTGGATTTTTCTGGTTTTTTAAGAGAAGAAACCTATGTTGTTTCATTTTATACAATTCTATGGTTTATAAACTGCAACATTTCCTAATAATACGTAATACTAATCTAGGGATTTATATTTTTACAGCACTTTACAAACTTAAGCCCTGATTTTACGAAGACCTGAGTGTGTAACTTCAGATATGGACCTGACTTCATATGCATAAAAGTTATGTACATGCATAAATCTTTGCAAGATCAGGGGCTTAAGGTCAGATTCTGAATGTGGACCTACTCCCCCTGCAGTGACCCAAAGAATCTGTGAAAGTTAATCGGGGCCTGCCTCATACATATGTAAAATACTTAGCTATAGCATTATGAAGTGGCACAGCCTGTTTTACATCAGGCACTGAAATCTTAATAAAATGTTTACCGTGCATGCATGGAACCTCTAAACGAAACTATTGCTTGCCTCATCATAACTTTAAGATTTTTTTTTCAAAGACACAAAAGGATTACCCCTCCAGCAAAGTCTAGCCACATGGGCAGGTGGATGTTTGATGGTTGGCTTAGAGAGATTGCCATGCACGAAAGTAGTGGTGACAATTTTTTGAAGAGGTGAAAATGCTATCATCCCCTCACACCCTTGATCCTCCCTTCCCCCAAAAAATCAGCCAAAGGGATGGTCTTCAGACTTTGGAAAGTCTTCTCATGGGAGCTGACCCCGAAGCCTGCAATTCAGCCCAAAGGGAGGCTATTTTAGAGAAGCACAAATGAATGAAAGGAGGGCCGGGGTGAGAGAAGAGGAAGATACCCTGGTCCCAGCAGTGGAGCGTTCACACACCCCCCTCCCCCAGCTGGTACATATTAACTCGGGGCTGAGCGGGTGGCGTGCAGAGGGCATAGTCCAGGGGCTGACTCGGTGACTGACCCCTCGGGTCTCCTCCCCGGGGCAGGGAGCCGGACCCTGCGGACTCAGGCGGCGCCGGGGGGCGGCTCGAGCCGGGTTCCCGTGCGAGGCGCGGCAGGGAGGGAGGGCAGCACGGTCCGCAGCCCGTTCCCCCCGCGGGCCCCGGTTGCACGCGAAGCCCGAGGCGCTGCCCCCTGCCCGGGGCGGAGGGTGCTGGCGGGCAGCAGCAGGACCGCGGGGTCCGTCCAGCCCCGGTCACGTACCGGCCAGCGCGGGGTCCCGGCTCGCAGTCGGAGAGGGGAGGCGGCTCCGCCGGGAGCCCTGAGGGGGCGGGCGCGGCGCCGCAGGGGCCGCCCAGGCGCCGCCGAGACCCGGATACGGATGGGCCGGGCCGGGCCGGGCCGGGCCGCTCCGGGGCGAGCGGGGAGGGGCCCGCGTCCCTGCGGCGGGAAAAGGCCTGGGCTGAGCTCGCGGCCCCTCGGAGTTCGGCCAGTCTCGCTCCCGCCGACTGGCGGGGTTCCCAGGGGCGCCCTGCGCAGGGCTCCCGGCCCAGCCCGCCGCGGCGGGGGCGGCTGACGGCAAGCTGCCCTCCGCAGCCACCCGTGCTGAGGCGGAGCAGGGCCCGGCCGGCCGGGGATACCTTCTCACAGGGGCCGGCCGGCGGCTCTCCGGGAAAGGCGTCGGGAAGCGACCAGAGGGTGGGGATTTCTCCTGCTCCGCCTCCCATCACCGGGGAGATGGCTGGGTGTCCCTAGCCCCATAACGTCCAGGAGCGCCAGTCACGGCCTAGGGTGGGTTGTGCTAGGCACTGCACAAACAGAAGGGAAAGCCAGTTCCTGCCCCGCTGAGTTACTAAGAGGAGACAGGGCCCATCGCTGGGGAGCACGAGGAAATGATATTGGTATGAGAGGCAATGGTCTCCTCATGCGAACAGCCTAGCCACTGAAAAGTGCTTTTGTAGGCATCACTGTAGGAGGGTGAGAATGAGATGTTACCAGGCAGCACCTTCCAAGAGAGGCAGCGTGAGACAGGCATAGCCAGAACTGATTTTTTTGGCAGGGCCTGCGCTTGACATGGTGAGCATAAGTGATTCTCAACTGGTCGCTTCCCAAACTTCCTGCCCAGGGTAGCTTAAGTGGAGCATCAGCAGCAGAACTTCCACAACCGATTAGGTGGGCTTGCGGTGGCCTAGCCAGGCCCACCCGTAGCTACGGCACTGGGGTGAGAGAAAGCACAAGATGTCTGAAAGTTTAATATGTGGTAGCAAATGAGAGATGATAGGTGGGGTAGGGCTAGGTCACGAAGGGCTTTAAAAGTCAGGACAAGTAGCTTATGTTTGGTGTGATAGAAGAAGGGGAGCCACTTCCCACACAACTTCTATGTTGCATCCTGATATAAGAGCTCTATGATGCCTGAATTGTGCAAAACGCAATTTTATTCAAGGATGGTATTTTTATTCACGCTGACAAAGTTAAGCATATCAGAAAGTGTTTGCAGGATCAGGATCTTCGTCTGCAAGCTGCTTCATAGGGTGATCCCAGATGGAGCCCAGCTGAAGTCATTGGGGCTCTAGAGTGGGTACAGAGACTTGCCCAAGGAGAGTAGCTTGCAGGCTTGGGGCCTAAATATGGACTTAAGAACCTAACATTTTGTTCCATTTTTATAAACCTTGGCCAAAGCTTTCAGAATGACTGAATAAATACAATAAATATAAAAAACAAATAGACAGATTGTTCCTAAAAAAAAAAAAATTACCCTATTTTGATGTTGTGGAATTTCCTCTCACTTCAAAGCATAACGTCAGCCCAGTGATCCTAATAAAAATTAGGTCCAGATCCTAATCTGTTGGAAATTGGTCATTTACAACCTATATAAAGGTATTACCTTTAATTTCTTTTCAAGATCATTTTTTTCTTTTGCAATACAGATTTTTCTAAAATGGTTAATCTCACAAACTAGAAATTAATGTAATTTCTGTAAAAAAAACAAACAAACATGATTTTTATAAAATGCAGCCCATTTATTGTCTTAGCAATCCTTGACAACTATTAGTGGTTTTGGCAACAGTCTTTTAATTATATAGGTGAGCCTTTTTAATAAATTAGCAAATAGAGTGAAGACTAAAATATTATTGACCAATCTTGTAAACTACCCTCCTAAAATTCCTGCTAGGCATCAAGCTACACTGTCATCTCACTAGAAAGATTCTATTATAAAAAATAGTTACTAATTTTATACCATGAAGGGAAGAGAGCAGCATTCCCCATTAGACGTATTCTTCTCTGCTGCATATGTCCCTAAATATGTACCAAGCACACTTCTTAATTAAAAAATAAAAATCTCCAAGTTAAAAGAGGTTGGGCAATTGCTCATTGACCTTTTGTCTCTTCTTCAAAGTAACACTTTTTTAATTTTTGCACTGACAGTTCAAATTGCTGTACTGGAAACTATCTGTAAAGTGTCACTGATGCCCTGGCAATATTTATTTTGAAAGAATATGTTCTGTCTGCATATACTTCTTCATCTTGTCAGGATGTTCAAGGACATCTTTGTCAAAATGTATTATCCCAAGGCATGTTCACTTTCATTGACCTAGGAGATGTTCTTTCTGTCCAGAAAGTACAAGGCTTTCTACAGTGTACGTTCAAAATGAGAAGAAAAAGTTAACAGGTTGGCCAGGACACAGAAAACGTAAGGGGTAGTTCTATACTGCTGGCCTAATTTCCTCCTTCACAGAGAAATAACTCTTACCCAGAAACCATGCTGCAAATATGTAGATGCATTCCAAATGTGAACATGCAGATTTTTTTTTAGAAGACAAATTTAAGATATGGCATAAAAATATAAGAATAATATAGTCCTTCAGGAGTCCAAGGAAGTTTATGCTATTTATGAACATATTTGTTATAGGAAAATTTCCAAGGCTTCAAGCTTTGAAATAACATTAAGGTTTCACATTATCTAATCCATTTTTCTTCTTCCTTTAGGCCTGGGTCTACATGAAAAAGTTAGGTTGATCTAGCTATGTTGTATGGGTATGAAAAATCCACACCCGAGTGATGTGGTCAAGTCAAGCTAACTCCTGGTGTGGATAGTGCTAGGTCAACAGAAGAATTCTTCCATCAGTCCAGCTACTGCCTCCAGGGGAGGTAGATTAACTAGCCAACAGGAGAACCACTCCTGAAGTGTTTATGTTGAAGTGCTGTAGCAGTGCCACCATAGCGTTTCAAGCATAGACAAGCTCTTAGATGAGAGATGTCCATCTGTCTTTTATACCTTATGTGCAACTTCAGAATATTTAAAAGGGCTCTGACAATTTCCATCTGCAGGTGAGGTGAGCCCTCCTGAACTCTACAGGACAGTTGTCCACGTTGGTACTGAGTACCCGTTCCAAACTAGTTTCCTGCTGAGCCATTCTCTTCTTGCCTGCCTCCCCCCCCCAAAACTCTTTCTTATCCATCTGATCTGACTTCCCCCACTCACTTGTAGGCAAGTCTAATCTAGTCTAACTCCTTCTGTCCTCCCATCTGGGCTGGGCTGGCTTCTACCCCTTAGGAGGTGTGACTTGGTCTGTTGTAGTCTTATTTGCAACTAGACATCTGGCAGGGCTTCCTGATGCAGGCATCTCTTAGAGGGCTGGCAGGGCTGGGATCTGGTGTTAGTAACAAGTTAAATGAATGAATGTTGGCACTGACAGGTAATAAATTATGAAAATTTTGGAAAGACACTCAAAGCACTAAAGACCAAGTTTTGAACTTGTTTTGAACTTTTAGACAGTGGCAGTAGTCATCAGTCCCTGAAGAATGTATGCTTCTATTTAAATGCAAAAGTTTGTAGCCAGTTGCTGTGAGGACCTTCAGAATTTGAACTGAATGTAAACCAAAGGAGTCTTATAAAGTTCTTGAACAAACCAAAACAATAACTTTCAGATGGGGGATGAACTGCCCTATTCATCAAAATGAAGTCTGACAATGACAACACTATGAACTATTTTATTAATACTTTTAGGAAATACACCTAGGTATTTCAAGTTCTCCAGCATGGTCTATTGGTGAGATGAGACTGGCAGTGAGGGGCAATAGGATACCAGCATGTGCACACATCTTTATTGTTCCAAGCATAGCGATGTTGTCAACAAACTTCATTAGGGGCACTAGGTAGTTGTGTCCTGAGCAACTCCTCCAGCTAGTTCACTGCCAGCTGAAACAGAACCAGCCAGGTGCCTGGTGGAGCGTGTTCAACTATTACAAACAATACAAGTTATAGCTCCTCTTCCTGAAATTTCCAGCGTCTGCCTACTATGTACCTGGGATATAGTTAATTCTCACTCAGCTAGTAGGGTTGGTGCTGAGCTTTACCGTACAAGAGTCAGTTGCAACAGACTTGCTGGCTTGGAGTGCTGAGGTAGGCAGAATGCCTCCACTGGTCCTGGAGGTGTGTGCTCATAAACTGTCTCAGTTGCAGCATGCAGTTCTCCCAGCAATAGCCACTAAGGGCTAGCAATGGGAGCAGGCCATACTACCTCCCCACCCACCCAATTTAGGGTATTAAGTACTGCTAGCTTCACCTACTTACCTGTGGAACATTCAGGGAGAATGCTGGTTATGCTAGTGCAGAAGGGGGCAGAGTTAGCAATTTCCTCCCTTCCATCTTGTAGCCCTGCTCTTAGGCTGTTAGCACTTGGAGACTAGAGCTATGTCTACACAGCGTGTTGGGAGCCAACAGGATCAAGCCTTCAAGCCCAAGTTGACAGAGTTGGACTAGTGCTCTAAAGTAGTTGTATTGACAGTACTTTGAAGGTGTGCGTTAGCCTGGAGCTCTGAAAGTTGGGGAGACAGGGATGGGGGGTAGGGGGACTTCAGAGCCCCTCTCTCCTCGAGGAGGCTGAGAGCTTTTCATGTGAGGGAAAAATAACCACAGATGCTGAAAAGATCATTATTGGCTAATGATAGCTTGTTAATGTATCAATATACAGAAAGAAAAGTGAAATGAGAGTGGAGGGGAAGGAAGGCACTCACAATAAGTTATAGGATATTTGCTATATACAACAATTTTTATCTGTGCGTTAGGTTGCTTCTAGCAAAAAGTATTCTGTAAAACCTCTCTGCTTTGTAGGAAGAAGCACCTGACACTTTTGGATGTTGCAAATCGCCCAGGTTTTATTTTTCAAAGTCACTGGTGTGCTAATGTACTGTGTGTGTGTCACATTTTGAGGTGCAGTGGAGACCAGTACGGCACTGTGTCACCACCTGCCCTGAAATCCTGTGTGTCTTAAATGCTCTGTTGCTGTGGCACACAGCCCAGAGCCCAACAACCAGCAGACAAAACATGCAGTATCCCAAGTGTCTGTGTGATGTGCAGCCCTGGTTCAGCGCTTCTGACCCCAGCAGGCTGACACCACTGCTCCACCCTGGTTTCCACCAGCTTTGGTCACACCTGGCAAGATGGCCCCAAAATACTTCCAGTCCCCAATTTCCCCAAAACCATCTGCCCTGAAGTGTACAGCCCTCTCCTTGACCACTCAGAGGAATAATGTTAGTTTCTTCCTTTAAAGAGACAATACCCAGCAGTTAGCCATATTAACTGGAGTTGACAATTACTTCAATTCAAACACAGCACTGTGCTTAGATTGTTATTAACAGCAGGACATAAGTTAAGTGATGTCAGGTAAAAGAAAGAGGTAGAGATGGTTACAAGCAAATAAAAGTGAAAACATGCATCTAAAAGTCTAAAACTTAATCCAGCAAGGCACTGTTTTTGTTTAAGATGGTTTTGCTCACCAATTACTATTGGTCCAGCATGGCTGACTGTCTCTTCATCAGGACCTCCTACAGAAGTACAAGGTGTTGGTTTCCCTTGTAGTCTTAGGTGAAAAAAAAATATGCAATTTCTCTTTGTCCCCTATATTCTCACATAATTCTCTTTGTTCTTAGAGTTAGGAGGGTCTCCTGGGGATTCAATCTCTTGTGTCTCTCTGGGGTACAGATGTCATATTAATTCCCTGCTTCTCAAGTTCAGGCTCAAGATAACCCCCACTGGTTTTCTTGATGGCTTTGTAAACTGAGGTATAACCATATTTCTTTATCTAGGACAGACCTGTTTATTACCTTTACCTAGGCTAGGCTGTCTTCTTAAAACTGTTCTAGTAACATTATACAGAGGGAATTCATAACTTCACATAAAAGGTTAGCACATGCATTTTACAATGGTATTAATGATCAGTGTGCTATTTGTTTTCAAAGGTTACCTTACAAGTCATCTTTTGTGCAAACATCATTGCAGTAGTGTTTGAGGTGTGAATACAGTGGTGCCTATGGTCACACTGTGTGAATCCAGGTTTTTATTTTTCCTCTGAAGTTTGCACCCGGTTTTTTCTTATGATGTTTTTCCTATGTGACTAACAGCTACAGATTAAACTGATCCCCTCTTTTCGAGACAATGAAAAAAGTAAAGAGAGTTTCTTGAACTTCAATGGGATGCTCTTAGTAACACTTCTTAAGCAATAATGCTATCAATGCCACCTTGTGGGAACAAATGTTATAGCAATTTTGATATTAGCTGTCACATATCTTGTGCAGAATTCAGTATTAGAATTCAGTGAAAGGAACACAAGCTATACAGCTTTTCTCTGTAAGTTTCTTTTTCATTAGCTTGTGCCTTTATACAGCAACTCAATAAAACAAGTTTTATCACATCTGAAGATTGACTAGTGATGCCAAGCTCAAAAAGAAAGTTTACTAACAATATAGATTTGTTACTGATATTCCATGTATTATTGTCACATTTCCAAACACCTAAATATATTACTTTGTACTTTAATAGGCATATTAAATAGCCATTACATAGTATAAAGTATTCATATTCCCCAATTTGGAAAAGCATTTAAGCACATGCTTAAATCCATATCTATTCAATAAACATGCTTAGTGTTTTGCTCAATAGGGATAGACTACTGAACTGGGGCCATAGAGATTAATTCTGCAAACTATCACAGACAGACTCCCATGGGCGTCACTTGGAGTTCTTCACAAATAGGGATGGCAGGATTAGACCTGCAGCCTGCAAAATTAATAATTTGTTCAATGCAATTTGACAAAATTCTATTAATTTCAGTGGGGGCAGTGTCTGCTTCCACAGTATGTAGTAAGTTTTAGAGCAATTGCTTATCCACTGCTATTTTAAATATTGTTTCCAGATTTGAAGAAGGCTTTGAATTCTATTTTAGAGTTGCTTTAGGATTAATAAAATATAAACTGTTTTCTATCTATCTATAATATTTCACTTTTAATTTTTTATTTTGTTTTTTACAGTTGTTTCAAGGATGAAAAAATGATTTCCAGGAGTAGTAGATCCTATGTCTGCAAAAAGTTGTATTTTTAATATTTAGAAGAATTTTTAAGTTGTAAAGCAATCCATTGGTTCCCATTCAGTATTTCTTATACATCCAGAATTCCTACTGAAATAAAGAGGACTTTGAGGTGCACACAGAATTCACAACAGGGTCCCTGAAAATATCTCCCACCAAGTCAAAAGAACTATTTTGACTTGCCTACGATGTTTTGAGCAGCAATGACACAGCTGTGTCAACAGTTCCACTATTTTAGGCCCTCATTCAGCAAAATGTCCTCTAGAGGAAGGGTGCTTCAGCAGATTAATTTTAATCTGAGCCTTGAATCCGGGCCTAAATTTCCAGCTGTAACAACTAATGCTTAATATAAGTGTATAATCACACAGAATTAAGTATCTGCTGTTAAAATGATGCAATCATCTAGCATTTTTCTACCATGCACAACAGAAGCACAATTGAATGCAGACAGGAATTTGCAAACATTGGAAGAGAAAGAATAGGCTCAGCAAGGCTCTATTCCAACCTCTAAGTAGTTTAGCATAACCAATATAGCCCTATGATATAGGGTGAGTCAAATATAACATACTTACCTTGGAAACTGTGCTCTTTTACTGAAGCTTGAATATTCCGGGGTTCTGTACAGTATTAAGGTTACATAACTTTTTACAATTGTACCCCATAGAATCACTTCATCCATCATTTTCATTTGACTCAATGCTTTCTGCCTCTTCAAAGATAATTCATGTTTAATGGCTACTTTGTGTGCCATGCAGCAAGCCAGGAACATCTTACACACTTTGGAATGACAGTATAGTAATCTTTTGAAGTGCAATGTTCTAATGTGTCACCTGATTTATCTAGACATTTAAATCTTACTTTTAAGATGCCAAAAGTTCTTTCAATTACCACTGTAGGAAGTGGATGAATTTAAATATATTTTATTTCTGGAACTGAGAAATAGGAGTCACCAGCCACTTTTCAAAGGCTAGCTAATTCCCTGCCACTAAAGAAGGATGTAGAACTGCCAACCCGGCCTGGTCAGCAGCATCATGGCCCTTCCTCGGGTTCAGGTTCTGAGGTTGGGCCCAGCGTCCTCTCTATGGGGAATCAGTGTCTCCGTGGGCTTGCCACGCAGTCTTTCACCCCGGCCCTTGGCGGGGCGGGCAGGCAAAGCAGTCTTTTGCCCCTGCCCTTGGCAGGGCGGGCAGGCAAAGCAGGATGCCCTCTGGCTACGGGTGTCATGGGCTAGAAGCACTCCTTGACTTGCTAGGGAAGGGGGTGAGGGGGACGCAGGCCCACCCGACTCCACTGTGTCCCAGCCCAGGACCCTACCAGTGGCACAAAGCAGCTGCCAGTGGGTCAGCGGGGCTCCGGCCACAACACACTGACCCGAGTTTGGCCCATCTCAGCCACAGCCTGTGGCCTCCCTGGACCACTTCCTCCCACCCAACCCCAGAGTACCTGCACCCACGTGGGGCCCTCTCGGTCATGGGGGGGGGAGGCGGTGAGTGGGTGTCCGGCTAGTCCCTCGCTGTCTACGGGCGGCAGGTCCAGGAACTCCTGGGGGTCATTGGCCAACGGCAGCTCCTCCAGGTCGCAGGGCCCCGTGGGCTCCCCTGGTCTGCCGAGGTCTCCCCAGGCCGGAAGGGGTCCTCTACCCCGGGCAGCTCCTCCAGGTCAGGACCGGCCTCCAAAGGTTTCTCTCCCTCCACGGGCTGGGGCGGCTGTGCCCAGCTAGTGGGGCCCGGCCAGCCGGCCGCCCTCCTCCTGTGGACTGGGCAGCCTCCTCCAGCCGCTTGGGCCTGGTGGCCCTACCTGGTCCCTTGGCTCCAGCAGCTCCCGCCAATCATCAGGGTCAAGCAGGTCCCACAGGCTTCAATCAGCTGGGTAGCTAGCCAAAGCAGTCTTGCAGTCCGGATCAGGCCTGGCTGCTGCCTCCATGGAAGCACATCCATCTCCAGCAGCAGCTTCCCCCAACTGAGCTCCTGGGCCTGCCTTTTATATTTCCCTCCTGGGCTCTGGCCCCACCTCTCTGCTTCCAGGCAGCTTGGCCCGCAGGGCCCGGTTCTGTCCAGCAGGGGCAGAGTGAGCCCTCCTTGGACACAGGCTGGGAGGCGGGCCATAGCAGCTTGCTACAAAGGCAAAGAAACATACACAATATATGTTTACATTTTGAATCTTTTATATATAGTATCCAGCAGTTTACACAAATGCCATCTAGAATAATACCATCATTACCAAAAAGTTACACAAATCCTGAGTCAGAGTTAATGAATAGTTGCTCAATCCTGTAAGTTAACCAGCTACCACATATATAGACATTTCATTCGTCTGACATATTCTGAGTGAGTGGAAAAATGTACCATTTCTAAAACTTGTCTGATTACAAAGGGGAAAAGACAACAGAACATATGTACAGTGTATTCAACAGAGAACAAAAAAGGTATAAAATTATTGAATATTTTAAAATTGCCACTCATCTCCTAAAGCCACTCTGTAACTTTTAAATGGATTTAATTTATAGGCATTCTTTGTCTATTGATAGATGACCTGTAATTTATTTTGCTCTGATATACTTAGAGCATGTCTGCTTAACAAAGTCTGTGAGTGAGAATTCTAACCTCTCTGCAGGACCCCTTTCAATTCAGTTTGTGCTTTGAACAAAGGATGGGCGGTGAGAAGATTTCTATCCCCTCTAACTCTTAATTAACACTACCACCTCGCTTTCAAAAGGCTGCATAGTTTCCCCTTTAAATTTGTACAGGAGGACCCATCTCATCTCCTAAAGTATTATAGTCATAACTGCCAGTCCCCTTTTTGTATAATCCTAGCCTTTTTAATTTCCAATTGTTCTACAGGAAAGGAGTGTCTGGGTTTTTTTAAAACAGGAATTAAGTATTATTCAACTGAATTCACTCTTGAGAGCAGGAAATGCCCTGAAGAAATTTTAAAGCCTGTAAAAACAATATAATAAATGTATATCAATATCTTCCCAAAGCTTCTGTAACCTCTGGTCATTAGGAGAACGTTACTGCTTTTTCTATTTGTGAAAATTCTCAGTTCCAGACAATGACATTTTGTAACTCTAAGTGTTGGGTAAGGACAACGAGGAGGGATACGAGGGTTTACGATGAGGGTATTTTTCCCAGACATTTTTCAGTGCTTTTTTTATTATTAATAAACTGAGTCCTCTTTGGTTCCATAGGTTCTGCAGAGTGAATTCAAAATTAGAACCAGCGCATTTCCTGGTTGTGGCCAACGTATCTCCCGAAGCATAAAATCAGCATTTTGACTTGTGGAATTGGAAAGTCAACCAGTATGAGAGAAACAATGAAAGCCAGTCAGACAAGTAGTTCCTGATGAGGCAGACAGAACTACTGATATATTTAAATGGGATCTGAGATTATTTCAGGTTTCTAATTCGACATTCCTCCTACTAAATTATACAATGGTCTGTGTGATGAGTGCTCTGAGCTTGATGAGTCATCTGAAGTAATTTCCTATGAGTCCTAAGGGTACAGCCAATCCATAAGCAAGAGTCTAACCAGGTGACTCCATGCCAGTATATAGGCTTCTAATGAAAGCAGCCACGCCAGCCTGCTCAACATTGCTATCTTGTCGGGGATACTCCCATCTGTCTGGTAGTTCTGACAGACTGACCCTTCTCCTGTTCCTGCTCAAGCCATGACCAGTCCCCCGGCTGTCTGACAGTCTGTGTATCTTTATGTGTAACCGCATGTGTAGATAACTAGTGTGGCGGGAGAATCTGTTCAATATATCACGTGCAGTGCAAAGTGATGTTAAAGAAGCTGACGATTCCCCCTGTGCGGGGGAATTCTCCTTTGGCAAAAGTCCTGCAAACTGCTAAATCTAGCTACCCTCTCCACTCGGGGTGTCAGATAAAGGAGGGGCCTCTTATGGGTATTCTGGCTGCAGGACATGGGTGGGACAGGGAGGAGGTGGTGTGGTAGAGCTCTGCTATGCTCAAGCCTCCAGTGGCATAATTTACAGATGCCCCTGCCCAGTCACAACGGGCACCAGAGCAAGATGAATCAGGGAGCTATAACTAGCTCCCTGCAGCTGCACCGCTTGCATATGGCAGTCAGTCAGACCCTGTGTAATTAAAGACCGCATCGCAAAACCTACGGAGAAGAGGGCAGGATTAAGGTGGAGAAGCCTTACCCCTGACACCTGCACTTTGCAATCTTAACATTCTCTTCATGTTGTTTTTCTCTACAGGACATTTAGCTCCAAGATGGCCGCTTGCTACAGCGTGCACTAGTCTGATCAAATTTAGCCTGAAGGCCAACTGGAGCTCAACTCCATGCCCACAAAGCACTGGTTGTTTCCTGAGCATGGCTATTGGCTTCTTAACTAAGGGGTGGAGCCTTGTCCTTTGGGGCGATGATGCAGGGGAACTCCTGTCAACAATGTTTTGAAACTTTTTTCTTTTGTGAAAAAAAGGCCCTTTTTCAACAGACTTTTTTCCATTTTAAAAATTTCAACTAGCTCTAATCATTACAGACATGAATGGGAGAAGATGAGATTATCTCTGCTCATGCAGGAAGTCTTATGACTGAGTTCACTGCTAAATGAAAAGGAAACAGGTTTGTAAAACAAAAGCACAGTGATAATCATGTGTTGACTGGAGATGTGACAGTGACAAATGCTGACAGTTGGGCCCAACCCTGCAAGGAGCTGAGATCCTCCTGAGAGGCGGTGAATGCCATCAGCAAGGTGGGTGACGTTACATTGTTTATTGGACCAACTTCTGTTGGTCTCTTTAATATCCTGGACCAACATGGTGACTACAACACTGCATACATCAACTCCTGTTGACATCACAGGGAGCTGAACGGACTCAGCACCTTACTGGAGCAGGTTCTGAAGCGATGGAGCTTCGAGAGGTTCTTCAGTCACAATGGAGACAGACAAACACACACCTGAAGGAGCGCGTGGCAGACTCTCTGTGCATCAGTCAGAAGGCACAACTCTCATGGACCGCAGCGTGAACTGCTCCCAGGCTAAATTTGTCCCTGAGAGAAATTTTCCTTTTACAGGCTGGTGGAGTGTTTCCTGACAAGGGTTGGAGGAAAGACAACAAGACAACGCAGACATTTAGGTCCAAGAAGACATTTGAATACTCTGTACATAACATTTTCCATTGTGTTGGGCCAGGCTAGTATATTTTTATGCCTATTTTTCATTTTACGATTTAACTCTACTTCAAGTAAATTGCCAAGGAAATACTATTATTTTGTTTAAGACAGCCTGAAATGGTTCTCATAACTGTCAGCTGAGTCAGTAATTAATATGCACTATAGAGAAAGGATCTGAACTGAGGAGTCAAAAACAGGAGAAGGAAACAGCAGGAAAACAAGATGTAAGGTATGGAAGAGATTGCATTCCTCTGCAGTGTGGAGCATAG